>JAQZBX010023881.1:0-30539 GCA_029593785.1 Cabassous unicinctus
AGTCCTTTACATCTTTAGTTAAATTTATTCCTAGGTATTTGATTCTTTTAGTTACTATTGTAAATGACATTTTTTTTTCTTGATTTCCTCCTCCAATTGCTCATTACTGGTGTACAGAAATTCTACTGATTTTTGAGCATTGATCTTGTAGCCTGCAACATTCCTGAACTCCTTTATAGGTTCTAGAAGCTTTGTTTTAGATTTCTCTGGGCTTTCTATGTACAGGATCATGTCGTCTGCAAATAATGAAATTTTACTCCTTCTTTTCGAATCTGGATGCCTTTTATATACTTTTCTTGCCTCAGTGCTCGAGCAAGTACTTCTATTACAAAGTTAAATAGGAGTGCTGATAGTGGGCATCCTTGTCTTGTTTCCGATCTCAGAGGGAAGGCTTTTAGGATTTCACCATTGAAGATGATGTTAGCTTTGGGTTCTTCATATATACCCTTTATCATATTCAGAAAGTTTCCTTCTATACCTATCTTTTGCAGTGTTTTTATCAGGAAACAGTGCTGTATTTTGTTGAATGCTTTTTCTGCATCTATAGAGATGATCATGTGATTTTTTTCTTTCAGCTTGTTTATGAGGTGTATTACATTGACTGATTATCTTATACTGAACCATCCTTGCATACCTGGGATGAAACCCACTTGGTCATGGTGTTTAATCCTTTGGATATGTTGTTGAATACGATTAGCAAGTATTTTGTTGAGGATTTTAGCATCCGGGTTCATTTGAGAAATTGGTCTGTATTTTTCCTTTCTAGTTGTATCTTTGTTTGGTTTTCGTTTGAGGGTAATGTTGGCATAATAGAATGAGTTAGGCAATATTCCTTCTACTTCTATTTTTTTGAAAGAGCTTAAGTAGAATTGGTGTTAGCTCTTTCCAGAATGTTTGGTAGAATTCAGCTGTAAAGTCATCTGGTCCTGGGCTCTTCTTAGTTGGGAGGTTTTTGATGACTGAGTCTATTTCTTTAACTGTAATTGGACTGTTGAGTTCATCAATTTCTTCTTTCATTAATGTAGGCTGTTTGTGCATTTCTAGAAACTTGTCCATTTCCTCTAAGTTATGATGCTTGTTGGCATATAATTTTTCAGAGTATCTTCTTATGATACTCTTTATTTCTGTGGGGTCAGTAGTGATATCCCCTTGCTCATTCCTTATTTTGTGTAATTGCATCTGTTCTCTCTTTTTCTTTGTTAGTCTGGCTAAGGGTTTGTCAATTTTATTGATATTCTCGAAGAACCAGCTTTTGGTTTTGTTTATTGTTTCTAGTGCTTTCTTATTCTCTATTTCATTTAGTTCTGCTCTGATCTTTGTAATTTCCTTCTTTCTGCTTCCTTTAGGTTTAATTTGTGGTTGTTTTTCTAATTCCTCCAAGTGTGCAGTTAGGTCTTCAATTTTAGCTCTTTCTTCTTTTTTAATATATGTATTTATGGCTATGAACTTCCCTCTCAGGACTGCTTTCGCTGCATCCCATAGGTTTCGATACGTTGTGCTGTGGTTTTCATTAGTTTCCTGGTAGTTACTGATTCCTTTTGAGATTTCCTCCTTGACCCACTGTTTGTCTAGGAGTGTGTTGTTTAACTTCTATATCCTTGTGCTTAACCTGTTTCTCTGGCCCTTATTGATTTCCAATTTCATTCCATTGTGGTCAGAGAAATTACTTTGTATAATCTCAATCTTTCTGAATTCATTGAGAGTTGTTCTGTGGCCTAGCATGTGGTCTATCTTGGAGTAAGATCCATGTGCACTCTAGAAGAATGTAAATCCTGCTGTATTTGGGTGTAGTGTTGTGTATGTGTCTATTAATTCCAGGTCCTCCAATTTATTGTTGAGGGTTTTTGTTTATTTATTGATTCTCTGTCTAGATGTTCTGTCTAATGATGATAATGGTGTATTTAAGTCCCCTGTTATAGTTGTAGAGGCATTTATTTCTCCTTTTAGCTTTTCCAGAGTTTGCTTCACTTATTTTGAGGCACCCCAGTTAAGTGTGTAAATGTTTATGATTGTTCTCTCTTCTTGAGAGTTTACACCTTTTACTAATATATAGTGTCCATCATTGTCTCTCACAATAGTTTTGCATTTAAAGTCTATTTTGTCTGATATTCAAATAGCTACTCCTGCTCTTTTTTGGCTATTGTTAGGTTGTAAAATTGTTTTCCAGCCATTTATTTTCAGCCTCCTTGAATCCCTCAATCAATGGTGGGTTTCTTGTAGACAGCATATAGATGGATCATGTTCCTTTATCCATTCTGTCAGTCTGTGTCTCTTGAGTGGTGAATTTAATCCATTAACATTCAGTGTTATTAGTCGCAACAAATTTCTTACTTCAGGCATATTTTCTCTGGATTAATATTTGTCATACGTTGTTGTGTTTCTGTTTTTGTCTCTTTAGATGTTTTTAAACTCTCCTCCAACTCTCTCTCCCTTGATTTTTCCTTTCATCTTGTAGAACTTCCTTTAGTGTTTCTTGAAGTGCAGGGTTCTTATTGACATACTCTCTTAATTTCTATTTATCTGTGAATATTTTCAACTCTCCATCATCTTTGAATGCTAGTTTTGCTGGTTAGAGAATTCATGGTTGGAAGTTTTTTTCTTTTAGTACTTTGTCTATGTCATACCACTGTCTTCTTTCCTCCATGGTTTCAGATGAGAAATTGGCACTTAATTTTATTGTGCTTCCCTTGTATGTGATGGTTCTCTTTTCATTTGCTGCCTTGAGTATTTTCTCTTTGTCTTGAGCATTGGACATTTTGACAAGTATATGTCTTAGAGTTGGCCTGTTGGGATTTATATTGTTTGGGGTGTGCTTTGCTTCCAGGATCTGTACATCCCTCTCTCTCAATATGGTTGGGAATTTTCAGCCATTATTTCCTTCAACTCTACTTCTGTTCCCTTTCCCTTCTCTTCTCCCTCTGGAATGCCCATCATGCATATGTTTGTGTGTTTTGTGTTGTCAGTTAAATTCCTGAGTCCCTTTTGGATTTTTTATATTTGTTTGTCTATCTGTTCAACTATCTCTTTGATTTCAGCTGTATTGTCTTCTACATCACTAATTCTTTCTTCTGCTTGTTCAAATCTCCTGTTATGTGACTCCAATATCTTTTTCATCTCTTGGGTTTTGCCATTGATCACCATCATATCCATTATCTTTTTGTGTATGTTTACAATTTCTTCAGTATATTCTCTCAGTGTCTCCTTCATATCCTTAATCTTTTCCTTCAATTCATTAAGATGGTTCATGATATTTGTTTGGGAATCTTTGATTAGTTGTTCGATGTTCTGCATATATTCATGGTTTTCAGTTTGTTCATTGGAGTGATCCATGTCTTCTTGTTTCTCAGTGTGGTTTGTAATTTTTTATTGCCATCTAGTCATCATTTTATCTTGCTGGGTTTATTCAGTTGATTAGCTTTTCTCTCCTCTAGAGTTTTATTTAGTTGGTGGTTCTGTGTGTGTGTTAAGTGTTCTGTTTGACACTTTTTTTTCTTATTTTGTTTCCTTGCTTCTTTCTATGTTACCTTGAAGGGAAAAGTTTAGTGCCAGAGGAGTTGAAAGAGGTGTGAAAGGAAGAAAGATAATAGTAGTAGTAATGAAAGTTAGTAGAGGGGCCAAATAGGACTTAGTGAAATGAATATTTAACTTGTGTATGCAATGTAAAGGAATAGGAAAAAAAGTGGAGTACCTACAATGGACTGGGAAACCAAATAGAGGAATATATGTACAATGATTTCGCAGGCTAGAATGATGAAGAAGGAGCTAAAGAGTAATGAAAAGGCTAAAAGGGAAAGGCTAATATCAATTTTTAAAAAAAAGAAGAAGAAAACAAAATAGATAGAATAGCGGTTGACACCCTTCAGTTGTGGGCTAATGAAAAAGCATGGTGTCTAAGAACCACAACAGAAAGCAGAAGGCAGAGAGATGAGGGAAGGATAAGAGATAGCTTGTGATGCAATATCAGTAAAGACAGAGAATGGGAAATCACTGAAGAAGAGGCACAGCAAAGAAGAGACAAGCTAGCAACACCTAATTTTAAAAAAAGAAAGAAAAAATAAGAGGGAGGAAAGAGGAAAGAAAAGCAAGAGACAACAAATAAACAGAGAAAAGCCAAACAATCACACCATCAAGCAGTCAAACAAATCTAATGAGGAAGTGTTCCTTCTAGTGTACTTTCGGATCCTCTCAGCCTGCTTGCATTTATCTATTACCCTTCAGGGTTCTATCTGTAGGTTTTGGGGCAGATTTTTGGTAATATACTAAATGAAGAACAAGAATTCAGTTTTTAAAGTGACTGTCTTTTTTGGGGGTAGGGTGTATAAGGGACCCAAAAAGAGTCCTCTGCTAGATCACCCCCTTCACCGAGGGGACCCTAAATAGGGTTGTGGAAACTAATCAAGCCCTACTCACTTCCTTACCTCCCCAGGAGCACTGAAGATTTGATGCTTGTCAGTGCAGAGCAATAAAATTGGTTGACTCCACTCCCTCTGGGGCCAGGCCTCAGTGGCAGCAGTCTGCTGGGTAAATCAAGTTTGCTCAGCAGTTTTGCCTCTCCCCTCAGCCTGGCACTGTTTTGAGCCAGCTTATTTTCTCCCCAAAGCTATGAGGGGGTCCAGGCAGCCAAATCCATAGAAGTTAAACCCCTGTACACCTTCTGTCAGAGCCCTCCCTCCCTCAGAGTATGCTCCATCACTCTGGCAGGCAGCGGGAGTCACGGATGTAGGATCCGCGGCTCCAGCCAGCCATTTTCTGTGTGGGAAGGTCTCAGCCATCTGTGTTGACCACCACAGGCAGGCTCAAAACTCATGAATCTCCACCGATCCTTCCGTGCCATCGATCTGCCCGCTGCTAGATGACCCAAGTTTCTCACTCTGTGCGCCCACAGCACAGACCCTCGTGCAGGACCCTGTCCACAGCCAGCCATTCCCGGAGATCTATTTTGTGAGTACCCACCTAGATCGATGCCATCTTGGTCACCCCCCTGTGTCTTCTTAATAGCCTTAATCTCTTCCTTCACTTTATTAAGTTGGTCCATGATATTTGTCTAGACTGCTTTGAATAGTTGTTCAATGTTCTACTTCTATTTCTGGTTTTAGTTCATTCATTGGACTGGACCATATCTTCCTGTTTCACAGTATGTTTTATATATTTTTGTTCCCCTCTGGTCATCATTTTATCTTGATAGGTTTATTCATTTGATTAGGTACTCTGTCTGCTCTAGAGTTTTATTTAACTGGTGTTTCTGAGTGTGTTTTAAGTTTTCCCTTTGACACTTTGTTCTACTTGTTCTATTTCCTTGTCTTTTTCTATGTTCCCTGGAATGGAAAAGATAAGGGCCAGAGGAATCAAAAGAGATAAGAAAGAGAAAAGGATAATAGTAATATTAATAAAAGTTAGAAGAGGGATCATATAAGACTTAGTAAAATTAATATTTAATTCACGTAGGCAGTGTAGAGTAATATGGAAATAAAGGGTGGTACCTAGAATGGAATGAGAAACCAAATAGAGAAAAATATATAGAATGATTTAAAAGGCCAGAATGATGAGGAGAGAGAGAAAGAGTAAAGAAATGACTTAAAGGAAAAAGTTATTAATAAAAAAAGAGAACATAATAGACAAGGTAAAAATCAAAACCCGTGAAGGGGGGGGAGAAAAGAGGAAAGAAAATCAATAAAAAAACAAAGAAAAAACAAACTAACACACAAGCAAGCAGTCAAAGAAAGCTAAGGAAGAATAGCATTCCTTCTTGGGCTCTTGTGGAGGCTCTTAGCCTTCCAGTGTTCATCAATCAATTACCCTGCAGGCTTCTCTCTGTGAGTTTTGTGGCAGATTTTAGCGAATAAAGTAAGTTAAAAAATTATTTTTTAAGTAACCTTTTTTTTTTTTTTTTGGAGAAATAAGTGACCCAAAAGAAGTCCTCTTCTAGACCACCCCCTCCATTAAGTGGTCCCTAAATAGGCTCGTGGAAACTTATCAAAAACTTCCCACTGTCTGATCCCAAAAGGAGGGCTGAAACTCTGATACTCCTCACCACAGAAGCATAAATTTGGCTCACACCACCCTCTGCTGAGCCAAGCCTCTGTATCCCAGGGTGGCTAGGTAAATTAAGCTTCCTCAGCAGATTCACCTCTCCTCTCATCCTGGCACCCCTTCAAGCTGGCTTGTATGCTCCTCAAAGCTGCAAGGGGGTCTAGGCAACCAAATCCATAGAAAGGAAACCCCTCTCCACCCTCTGTCAGCATAGTATCCTCTCATGATCTCTCTTACCTCTATAAGGTCCATGGTAATGTCCCCCCATCATTTCTGATTTTATTTATTTGCAGCTTCTTTCTTGTTACTTATCTACAGTGCAAAGACAGCTAGGTAATGATTTTTAATACAATACATATTTCTCTTTCCGATTTTTTTAAGTTTCTTTTAGTGAAATTAAAAATCAGTTTAGGCACAAACAGAGTTCATGTTGACACACAAAGAGTTTCAGCAGGAATAGAAGACCTCAGGTTATTAACTATGGTTTTATAACAATATTTTGGGTGACTTTTCTTCCCAATGCACTTAATATTCCCAAGCAGTGTGGCTGCAAAGGCCAGTAGTATGGTGAAAATGACCTCATTTCCCCCCAGTTTTTTAAGTTTGAGTCATAGGCAATAACAAGTTGTTATTACTCCCCCCTTTGGGCAGCTGGCACTTTAACTCATAACCTTAGTAACTGCATTGGTCCTGCTGTTAGCATCATAACTACAGCTGTAGCCACAGCCCACAGTGCTGAATTTAAACAATCCATTTTTGTATAGATCCCTTATCATCTTTTATCTGTTTTATTAAAAGGCCACTCATTTTTAAAAAAAATAAAATGTCAAAACAATATCCTGGTCCATAGTCTGAAATTGCATGAAGTGACTGGTAAGCAGTTTCTTGGTCACTGTCAATTTGGGCTGGTATCCCATATAGGACATTTATATGTTCTAGGTAGCAGATAGTAGCTGGCTGGTTAAAAGAGTCCCTTTGCAGGGTCTGCAGGAGTAAAAACATACCTTGCGCCTTCCAAGAGCACGAGGGGACTGATGCCTTAGTCATTGGAGTGAGCACAATGGACATTCATAGGTGATATTCATAAGCTTTAAGTAACATGCAACTGGAAGTGCTGCCACAGGGTTCAGTAGCCATGATGTCCATTTTCCTGTTGAGCAACTTTGCTGCTTCTTGGGTCTCAGTGATATGGCTGTGCATTTTTGTGAGGGCATCTGCCTTAACAGTCCAGAGAGGGGTCTTAGAGGAGTGGGCAAAGACATGATAGACAGTTACTTGCTGTTACTGGCAGGCACCACAGATGTCCTTCCAAAGATCTCTCCCCCATAGAGGGCAGCCCATGACAGTCCATTGTTCCTGTCTCATTTTTAGTATTTGCAGTCCACCTCTGCATAGAGATGGCAGCCTTCAGAGTGACTGGACTATTGGGTTAATCCCTTTACCTGCAGCACGGCTTGGTATGTTGCATATAATTGCTTTTCTAAGGGGCAATATTGTATTTGACCCTTTCCCACAATTGTGAATAAAACCCAAGAGGTATTTTTTAGAATTTTGCCTCTATCACAAACCCCACCCAAAGCCAGTATTCATGCTGGCCACATCCAATTCACAGGGTAAGACAAGTTCCACCCCCCTTACTGCTTCAGACTATTATTGCCCTCTTTACCCTTTGTTTGAAAGGAGCCTATAGGGGGATATTCTCAATTCCATGCACAATCTTTCCTAATTAACACTTACAATGGTTTTAATATCTGAGTTAAGTGAGGGATAAAGGGTCTTCTTTATTCCCTACAACCCCAGAAAAGCCATTAATTGTTTTGGAGTTTGTGGTGTGGGAAAACATTATGTTTTAACAACATTTAAGAGTTTGACAGAGTAGCAAGGACCTTGCAGCTTGTCCCAGTTGTTTGCCCATCCCAGGCACTTAATATAAGATACCATTATTTCTGATGTTTCTTTTAATTCTGAAAAGGAATTACTGGTAAACATATCATCAATATAATGAAATAGAGTTATAGCCACAAGTTTTTTCCATGCAGCCAGATTCTTTGCCATCAGGCCAGGACAGATGTTTGGGCTATGCACATAGCCTTGGGGAAGCACTGCAAAATCCACCATTGGTCTTCTCACATGGAAGTGAAATCAGGCTGGCTTGACTTGCCTAAGGAGATACTAAAGAAAGCCTTAACCAGTTCTGACTGTGATAGTGATAAAAATGGATATTAATTTCTTGCAACAAACTAGCAATATTTGAGACTGTTGCATACAGCAGTGGTGTTACTTTAATTTATGATAATCTATTATTCACCAACTCTTGCTGTCCGCAATGGCCACTCTCTTTCTGCAGCCACAGAGCTGCTTCTTTAGTGGAAATGGAACAAATCAGATGAATTTGAGCCAAAGTATCTGCTTCTTGATTTCCAGGAAGAGAGATTGTTTCTGTGACACATACCATTTTTTAAAAATAATTAAAACTATGATTGACAACATTATACTTTTATCTAATATTATACTGAAACATTCTTAAATTTCCAGGAATTTTATACACTTTAAGTGTTCATATGAACATTTTACTCATATGACTTTGATTAATAGAGAGTTAAAGAATCACTTTTAGTTAAACATTTTTCATTCAACTTAAAACAAATCAAATGAACTTAACTATCTCATTTGTTTACTTTTCTCTTGTACACCTTTACCATGATTTCATTAATTAACAGCTACTTTATTTTAGCAGTACAGGAAAAAATATTTTCTCCATTATTTTATGAAATCCTAAGATTCCCATGGAATCAAGATTATCTTCTCCCTACCACTACTTTAATATGCAGATTGAGGTGGTCTCTGACAGGTTTTCATGTTATGAAGTTACTTTTTACTATTGGCATCAATTCAGTTTCTGTGAGATAATGATTTCCTGGAATTAGCCATTTAAATATTTTAGTTTAAACAATGCTTTTACAAACTCTTTATAACTATTAATAACCACATAGACAATAGTTACTTCATCTTAAGACAAATTTCACCCTCACAGAACACAATCCTTAATGCTACCTCCTACAATATCTTCTACAAGTTTTATCCCACATACTTCCATTCTGCTTTTATGAAAACAAGTCATTTTTTCTTAAGACAAAACACACTCCTTTAAACAAACATCAAATTTCAGTTAGCACTTCCACACACCTTTCACTTCTTTCAATATCCATTCAAGTATCACATTCCTCATTCCAGTCTGTGAAGAAAAATAAACTATTCATTCCAATTCAGGCAAAAACAATTTTTTTATGAAGAGGTTTGTAGTAATTTCATTAGTCAAAACTTACAAATTTCATCATTTTAAAGATGTAACACATATAATCCCAATTTATCTTATTAGCATCCATGCTTATTTATTCATATAATCACTTACTTAATTTTTTGGCCATTTGAAAAGAGACCTTTTAAGAATTTTCATTTTTCAATTTAATATTACCATCCAAAGGTATCAAAATATACACTGAACAAACAGAAAAAGAGTCATGACATGCCAACAAAAACATAAAGCTTATTAATTTGAACCATTATTCTTACTACTTTGATATGGCTGTCTCCAAGCCTTCCATCATTTCACATCTCTGATTTTACTGCTTTTATGATTTTTTCTTCAATCTGTGCTGCCTACAATATGCAAGTTCACTTTTGGAAACACTTTTATTAGTAATCAGCAACAAGTTAAGGATACTTGAGCAGTACAAATGCAGTTAAGCTCTACTTCAGCATTTTAGACAGACATTTAATGCATATATTTTGGGTTACTGCTCTTTAGGAATACACTTAGGCTTGGAGATCAGGAGTAAGCTATTGATTCAAAATTAAAAGGTCCTTAACACCTTGACAAAAATTATGATCAAAATAAAATGTGACTAAGAATTAAAACATTGTCAAAGTAACATCCCATTCAAACTTTTCTACAGTTTACACAAGTATTATGAGCTTTTAGGTTTTTACTATATTTTTAATTGCAGGCTTACAAAAGCTGCTAGCATTGTTCTATTCTCTTACTTTCACAAAGTTTTCCAGTTCAAAATTACCAAACTTTAACAGCACTAATTTTATCAATTTGGCTATATGGGCCCAATTATAATTAGCATGGAAACAAAACAGAGAACATTTATATTTCTAAGTTTTTCTACTCTTCCAGCAGTTTAATTCTATCAGCCCCCATTAGCCCACAGCCACATCATTCAGGCAGCAGGGGGATTGCACAGTTGCTGCTGGAATGTTTTACTTATCTTAGTTAACTATTTAGCAGAATGTTTTCTTACAAGCATGATTTCACTGATAAGTGCCTTATTTAGCACTTCTGCTTGTGTGAGAAGTTGTGTATGTGATTTAGCCTTCCTTTGCACAAGCAGTTTAATATGATTTAAAGACTCTTCTAAAGCTTCTGCATCTGAGTCATTATCTCCAGCTTTAGTTACTCAGAAAGACCAGTCACTAAGGCAGAGGTGGAAGTCTGCAAATTCCTTTCTAGTTGTAATTCATCTTTCCTTTAACCCGCACATATTGACAGGCCTTTGTCTGCACCTGTTCTTGTGTTTCCTTTAATTTCTCAGTTAAATTCTCCTTCTTCTCCACCTGCATTAGGCATAGATCCTGCTCCAACTCTTAAGTCTTCCTCCACTCACCTTGTCTTTGCTTTGGCTGCTAACAGCTTGTTAGTACTACCATGCAAGGTAAGTAGGAAGGGCCATGCAATGGCTGCAGCCACTGTACATTTCTCTTTCTTAATAAAAGTTCCCTTTACTCTTTTCTCTATCTGCACTAATCCACCGGGAGTGCATGGGGCATCCCCTAACACCCTTATGGATCCTTACTCATCTCTCAGATGTGCAAGCTTGTGCCACATAGACGTGCATGACCACCCTGGGATCTCACCTGCAGCAGACTTCAATATGTACTGTAACATCTCCCCTGCAGTATCTGAAATAGCTGGCATGCTTTCAACCACCTTATCGCTGGTGAGATTCTCTGGAACATCCTGCCAACTACACGAATTGTAATGCAGGAGGGTCTAGCCTGGAAGACCAAACAAATACTTTTGATATTCCAAAGAATCCACAGAGAAGACATAAGGCCAGCAGAAGCCATGACACTTTATTTATTCAAGAGTCCTGATGATTATAATCAGGCAGTGGCCACACCCATACTGTGGGGAAACAAGGCTTATACAGGGTAGCACAGCACAAAAAGGGGCTAGCTAATACATAGCTTATGGAATGATTAACAATGAGTGTTTACCTATGGGGGTTCCAAGAACAGTAAATCAAGCATTTGAGTAATTAACATTCTTTTGAAGCCAAATGATTATGCTCTTGGTGCCAGTCTATCATACTGAGGGGGAATGGGCCATTGGCCAATATGGCCTTGACCCTCCCAGCCCTTCTGCAGGCAGTTCAAGGAAGGGCATTATTGGAAAATTTTGCAGAACAGTTCTAATACCCTAAAAAAGCCCTATGTTCCATCAATTTTATTCTTCCCTCCCCATCTCAACAGAACCTATGTTACCAACTAATTTTCACTTATTGAAGAACAAGAATCATAGTTATTTGCAATAATATTGACAACTTGACATATTGGTCTGTTTTCCTTTATTATACACTGCCTCTTTTATGGAGGGATTGTTGTCCTTCTAATTTAGAATATAGCAGGGCTCCTCAGGATGGGAGTTTAATATTTTCTCATTTATTGTTTGGGTCTCCACACACTGACATTACACACTATGAAAAGAGGAACACTAGCATATTCCATAGATTCCTGCCCCAGGTGCACCCTGTCCTGTATACCCCCAACATCCAACAACCTACACTAATAAACCTCCCCTGCCATGTTTGCAAATAGAACATTCCCAACATTGTAGCTTTAACCAAGACCTGCAAATCTCCAGAATTCACCTGCTCTTTTCCCCAACTTTCTCCTCAGTTCCATGGATTGCTTTCCTCCTAAGATCTGTAACAAGACAAGGATGCCCACTGTTACCTCCCTTATCTAGCATTGTGTTAGAAGTAGTTGCTCAAGCACTTAAGCAAGAAAAATACATAAAAGGCTTCCAAATTGCAAAGGAAGAAGTATAAACTTCACTATTTGCAGATGACATGACCCTATGCATAGAAAGTCCTGAGAAATCTACAACAAAGCTTCTAGAGCTCATAAATGAGTTCAGTAAGGTACCAACATAAGAAATCAGCATTCAAAAATGATTAGCATTTCTGTACACCAATAATGAGCAATCTGAGGAAGAAATCAAGAAAAAACGCTATTTACAATAGTAACTAAAGGAATCAAATTCCTAGGAATAAAATTACCTACAGATGTAAAGGACTTGTACACTGAAACTACACAGCCCTGCTAAAGGAAATTAAAAAATACCTAAATAAATGGAAGAATATTTCCTGCTCATGGATAAGACTAAACATCATTAAGATGTCTGTCCTACCAAAACTGATTTACAGATTTAATGTAATCCCAATAAAAATTACCACATAATTTTTTACTGAATTGGAAAATATTTGGGAACCATCTATCCAATAGTAACCCAATATCCAGCATATATAAAGAAATTATACATCTCAAAATAAAAAAAAACAAAATAAAAAATATTTATAAAATGGGCAAGAGATTTAAATAGACACTTCTCCAAAGAATAAATACAAATTACTAAAAAGCACATGAAAATATGCTCAACCTCATTAACTATAAAGGAAATGCAAATCTAAGCTACACTGAGATAACATCTTACACCCATTACACTTGTGGCTATTTAAAAAATAGAAGACTACCAGTGTTGGAGAGGTTGTGGAGGAAAGGGAACACTCATCCATTGCTAGTGAGATTGTAGAATGGTTCAGCCATTGTGGAGGACAGTTGGTGGTTCTTCAAGAGGTTAATTATAGAACTGCCATATGGTCCAGCAATCCCACTGCTGGATATATACCCAGAAGAATGGAAAGCAGGGCCATGAACAGATATATGGACACCAGTGTTCATAGCAGCAATATTCATTATTGCCAAAAGTTGTAAGCAACCCAAATGTCCACCAACACATGAATTGATAAGTAAACTGCAGTATATACATGCAATGGAATATTACTCAGCTGTAAGAAGGAATTCAGTATTAACATAAGGGATAACATGGATGAAGTCCTTATGTTGAGTGAAGCTAGCCAGGAACTGAAGGACAAATGTTACATGAGCTTTCTGATATTAATTAAGCAAATTGAGCAGACTCACAGAGCAAGAGTCTGGAAGATTCATTTACAGGAGACAGAAAGGGAGTACAAGTTGGTGAGTCATTGCTCAGATGGGAAACTCTATGATAAGGTGGAAGTGTGTGTTTGGCCAGTGGAGGGGTGTGAGAATGGTGCAGTATTGTGATGGGTTTGGTGGTGCTGGTCCATGATGAAAAGGAAAGTGGGATTTGGTTTGGACTATCCAAGGAAGGTGGAAGTGTGTAGTTCTGAAGTGGATAGACATGACAGTGGTGCGGTAATGTGATTGGATTCAGCAGTGCTGCTCTGTGAGGGGTAGAGTGTGAGGTTGGGTTGGATGATGTGATTTTTCTTCTTCAATTTATCAGTGTGGTTTGTTCCACTAATTGATTTTCTTGTGTTGAAACACCCTTGCTTACCCTGTATAAAACCCAGTTGATCATGTTGTATAATTCTTTTAATGTGCTTTTGGATTCTCTTTGCAAGTATTTTGTTGAGGATTTTTGCATCTATATTCATTAGAGATATTGGTCTGTAATTTTCTTTTTTCATAATATCTTTTTCTGACTTTGGTATTAGGGTGATATTAGCCTTATAGAGTGAGTTTCATAGCATTCTTTCCTGTTCAATTTTTTGGAAGTGCTTGAGCAATATTGGTATTAGATTGTCTTTGAATGAATGGTAGAAATCACGTCTGAAGCCATTTGGTCCATGGATTTTCATCTATGGCAATATTTTGATAACTGCTGCAATCTCTTCACTTCTGATTGGTTGTTAAGGTCTTCTATTTCCTCTAGTGTTTTTGAAGGTTATTAGTGTTTTTCTAGGAATTTGTCTACCTCATCTACATTATCTATTTTTTTGGCTTACTTTTTTCATAGTATCCTCTCATGACCTCTATTACTTGAGGTGCCTGTTGTAATGTCCCCCTGTCATTTGTGATGTTATTTACTTGCATATTCTCTCATCTTTGTCATCTAAAGGTTTGTTGATTTTGTTGGTCTTCTCAAAGAACCAACTTTTGATTATGTTGTGATATTCTGTATAGTTTTAAGTTTTCTTTTCATTTATTTCTGCTTTTATCTTTACTATTTCTTTCCTTTGAATTGGTTTGATTTGGGTATAGTTTGCTGTTGTTGTTGTTTTTTTCTATTTCTTCCCAAGGAGCAATTAGATCTTCAGGTTTAGTTCTTTCTCTTTTTAGGAGGTTCTGGTGATTAAACCCAGGAACATGTTTATTGGAAGCAGGCATTCAAACAATGAGCTATTTCCACTCCCAAAAGAAAGTTATTTTTTCATTTGTTTGCTTTGTTTTGAGGAGGTACCAGGGATCAAACCCAGAACCTAGTATATGGGAAGCAGGTGCTCAACCACTTAAGCTACATCCACTCCCCTATTTCATCTTTTTTAAGTCTTTGGAAAAAAATTATTGCAAAAGGAAGGGAAGAACAGAGCTTGCTGAGAAGAGGGAGAGTAGAATGGAAACATTCACCAAGGTTTCGTGTGAGTTCCTGTATGCAGACAGAGCAATCTGCTTTGTGCAATTATCCTTATTAAACTATTGATTACCCCTCACCTTGCTAATTCCAAGGGGAAGGGCCCCAGCTTCATTGGCTACCCCACCAATGGTGGGGGTCAATGGAGAGGACTGTTTTGAATATCTGGGGCCAAGTGGAGGTCCCAGAAAGAGAAACTGGGACCTTAAGGTTAAGCTCAAGATCTTGATGGGGTATTGTGGGAATGTTGTCTGTTGATCATGTTACCTGTTGGCCATGCTGTGGCTCATCTTCTCCTCATTTCCCTATGTTAACCTGCCTCAACTCCCCTCTCAGAGAGTTCATGTGCTTATTCATAAAGGGGTGCTGAGGGGTAATGGACATTATTCTGTAGTTACTTCTTACTGGTTATGGCAGTAGTCCCTGCCTGACAGGGCATGAACTTCTCTGGCTATTCTATTGAAGTTTAGAGAAGACAGGTCCAGAAACCTGTTTGGAACAAGATGAAATCTCCACATGACTAATAATACATTGATTTTGTAAGAAATAAAATTGTGCCAATATTCTCGCTGACCTGATTTTGTGATAACCATGGTAGGCTAAACATGTGCTATATTAGAAACCATGCATGTGTCTCCAGACCTAGTTTTTCTCTCAATGTCTGGTTTTTTTAAAATGCTGGTGATAAACTAAGCCTGATTTATTACATAACCATCCTGTATGGGAAATGACTATAACTCTAGGTATCCTTGCTCAAACTTAAGACATATAGCAGGGGCATGGATGTGGCTCAAATGGCTTGGTATCCTTCTCCCATATGGAGGGCCCTGGGTTCTAACCCTGGGACCTGCTGTTAAAAAAAATAAAGAAAAATATAGAAGGTGTGTGGGCCACCGGGCCACATGTGTGTTCACTGCGAAGCCCCATGAGTGAGTTCACTGTAAGGCCCTCTGCATTGGTGTAATACCAGGTCCCACAAATTGCTGAGCTGCATGTCCCATGAGTAGGTGATCCCCCCAGGCTACATGCATGGGTGCACCATCAGGCCCCACAAGCAGGTGAACCACCAGGCCCTATGAGTGGGTGAGCCCCTCAGGCCCCATGTGCATGTGCACTGCAAGGCCCCATGTGTGGATGTGCTGTCAGGCACTGTGAGCAGTTGAGCCACAAGGCCCTGTGTGTGGGTGCACCACCAGGACCTGTGAGTGGGTGTGCAATCAGGCCCTGTGTGTGGGTGTACCACCAGGCCCCATGAGCAGGTGAGCCCCCAATGACCCATAAGCAGGTATTCCCCACCCCCTGTGTATGAGTACACCATCAGGCCCCACGTGCAGGTAGACCATCAGGCCCCACAAGTGGGTGTGCCACTGGGCCCAATGCAAGGGTATGCCATGAGGCCCTGTGAGCCACACAGCAAGATGATGATGTTACAGGGGAGATACAAGGGAGAGCCAGGATGAGATGTGTCAATAAACCAGGAACTAAGGTGACACATGTGGTAGGATCCTCTCTCCCACATTGGAGGTTCTGAAGATCAAATCACAGTGAAAACAGCAGGAGAGGAATGAGAAGAGAGGGCAGGAAATGGACACAGAGAATTGCCCAGCAAATGGACACAAAAACAGTAAAAATGGGGGAAGGGTAAAAATGGATAAAAGTAAATAAATAAATAAATTCTTTTAAAATATATAAAGGGGAGTAAGATACGGACTATACTTAGTAGTAATACTTTGATGAGGCTCTTTTATAATTTGTTAACAAATGTTTCACAACAATGCAAAGTGTTTGTGGTAGGGTGATGTGTGGGAGATGTGTATGATGTTATGCATGTTGTTTTGTACATTCACAATGTATACTGAACACTTATAAAGTATGTATGTTCATTAGGAATGATATACATCAATAAATTGTTTTAAAAAAGAAAATTAATTAGAAATTTTAAGGCACATTATCCCACAAAAAAGGAAAAATAGAATTGTGATGAGTGGGCCCCAAATGGGGACCAGCCATGACACACTGGTCCACAAAATTAAGAAAAGCCATGTGCCTTCAGAGATTGCATCCTTCCAAAGTTGTTCAGAAACAGCATTCTTCCTTGAGATCTTTTATGTTGTTGGTTAATTCTAGGGAAAGATTAAGGTAGACCTGCTGAGTTTGGGTATAAACTGCCAACCACACTTCCCACAGCAGTGGTTATGCTTAGAACAGCTGGGAAAGGTAAGAAGAGGGGCACTGCCCTAGTCATACAATCACATAGACAGTATAGGCAATAACAAGACAGGCATATGGCAAGCAATATAAAGACAGTACTTAAGACAGCAATCTTTTTGTTTTATAAGCACTTTCACTAATTACTTAGAAAATGAATTAAATATACCAGGACTTTTATCAGGTTCAATTTCCATCTGTATATGATCTAGAATAGAAGAGATATAGGTACAATTTCATACTAATTGATCCATACAATGTATAAGTTTCTCTTTGAACTGCAGTTAAAAGATCTAAGCCCCAGATTTGCAATACCATACATTTTATCTCTCCACAGGAGCAGAGCATAATGCCAGTTGTGTTTAAGTTCTGTTTGCATCACTGTGGTAATCACTGCTTCATTTGGTATGCTCTTCATACAGCCAGTTTGCTGTAGCACCATGGACCTCAGAGAGAACCTAGGAAGGTAGGCTCCAATATCTCACCAGCCTGGTGCATAGCATCCTTCAGCATTATGAAACAGAGGTAGCCTGGAGGCAATGTCCGTTGTACACCTGGCCAAATTGAGCCAATATTGGCTGCTGCAGGAGTGTGAAACTGCATCATACTCTCCATCTACTTCAGGAACATATTCAGAGATGTAACACCTACTTTTATTGTTTTAGGGGTCAGTGACTGACCTAGCCAATAACTCAAATTGAGAGGCAAAATGCAGGGTTTGGAAGGTCTGCTTTAAATGTGCAAGAGAGTTTAAAAATACTGAAATCTATCTCTTAAATTTTGAACACATTCTAAATATTTCAATGCAGTGTATAACATTTCAAATGAACTTACCTATTTCAGTACTTTGCTTTTTACTTTTATATCTTTACCAAGACTACATTAATTATGGTGTTTCAGTTTAGCAGCACAGGAAAACCTACTTTCTCCATTATTTTATGTACACTGAGGAGTCCCAATGGAATCAAGTTTATCTTTCCTTACCACCACTTTAATATGCAGATTAAGGTGGCATCTGACAGATTTTCCTGTTACAAAGTTACTTTTTATTATTAATACCAATTTAAGTTTCTAATTAATAATAGCTTCCAGGTATTAGCCATTTAAATCCTTCAGTTTAGAAGAAGAAAACTTCTTATACATAGAGGTTACTTTAACTTTAAACAAGCTTGTTAAATTACAATTAGTAACCAAAGAAATTTACTTTATCCATTTAAGGGAAGGCAGATCTATGTTTCCTTCTTTTAACTTAATTTCATTAAACATGAATGTACACTTTTCATCCCCTTAAAGATTTAATGCATATAATGTTAATTTATTTAATTGGTATCCTGTATACCTAGGGAGATTACACTCAAGCTAAATAAAATTGAAATCATTATACTTTATACAAGAAATGTTCTTTTTCCTCCCTTTACAGGAGGCTAAGTCTTCTTTTCTTTAATAAAATTCTGAATGTGTGAATAATTTAAAAATTTACTGACACTAAGTTTTACAATATAATTGTTTAATTTGTTTTAAAAATTATTTCCATAGCTTTCAAGGACTTTTCCATTATTTATTGATATTTGGTAATTAGGTTATTAACCTCCCTTACTTTAAGCCTGGTATGTTTAAATCTAGGGAAATGAATAAATTCTTTGTTTGGGCAAAAGTTTTATAGTCTGACATCTCATTCCACACCACAGAGATCTTACACCCAAAAGATTTCCTTTTAATGTAATTATTTTCAAGAATATTCCTCACATATCCACAGTGAACCAACATACATTCATTCACATGACAAAGAAATTCTATTTCAGGAAACCACCTCCAGCTGTCCTCAGTGATCATTCATCTTTTAATCAGCATAAGCAGATTCATCCTAGAAATAAATCATATGAATGTTCCCAAAGTGCTAAACATTGTCTACAATGCTCTGACCTCAAAGAATACAGTGGAATTCCCATTGGAAAGAAACCCCATGAATGTCATCTATGCGGGAAAATTTTCAGTCGACATTCCCATCTGCAGTGACATTAGAGAACTCACACTGGAGAGAAACCCCATGAATGTCATCTAAGTGAAAAAGCCTTCAGTCACTCCTCTTCCCTAAAATAACATCAGAGAACTCACACTGAAGAGAGACCATATGAATGTCATCTTTGTGGGAAAGCCTTCAGTCAAACCTCTTCCCTAAAATAAAATCAGAGAACTCATAGTGGAGAGAAATCCTTTCAATGTCATCTCTGTGGGAAAGCCTTCAGTCACTCCTGTTCCCTAAAAAACATCTGAGAACTCACAGTGGAGAGAAACCCTATGAATGTCATCTTGGTGAGAAAGACTTCAGTCACTCTTCTTCCTTAAAAGAATGTGAGAGAACTCACACTGGTGAGAAACCCCATGTATGTCATCTCTGTGGGAAAGCCTTCAGTCACTCCTCTTCCCTAAAAAAAAATCAGAGAATTCACACTGGAGAAAGACCATATAAATGTCATCCTTGTGGGAAAGCCTTCAATCAATCCTCTCCCCTCATAAGAGAAATCACACTGTATAGAAACTATAAGAATGCCTTCTATACAGGGAAGCTTTCATTCAACATTCCCATCTTCAATGACATGAGAGAACTCACACTGGAGAGAAACCATATTTATGTCAACTTTGTGGAAAAGCCTTCATTCAATCCTCTTCCTTGAAACAACATGAGAATTCACACTGGAGAGAAACACCCTGAATGTCAACTCTTCATGGAAGCTTTCAGTCAATATTTCCACCTTCAATGACATGAGAGAACTCACACTGGAGAGAGATACATTGATGCAGTACTTTTGGGAAAGACTTATTTCATCCTTCTTCCATTAAAAAAAAAACATGAAAGAACTCACACTGGAGATAAACTCTATGAATATCATCAATGTGGGAAAGCATTCACTAATTTTTCTAATCTTCGATGACATGAGAGAACTCACATGGGAGGGAAGCCCTATGAGTTTCATCAATGTGGAAAAGTTTTCAGTCAACATTCCCATCTTCAATGACATAAGAGAACTCACATTGGAGAGAAACGCTATAAGTGTCATTTATATGTGAAAAACTTTATTTTCTAATCTTAAACACCATGAGAGAACTCACACTGTAGAAAATCTGCACAAATGCTCTCTATGTAGGAAACTTTTCACCTGTATTTCTGCCCTCAGGCAACATTACAGAATTCATGCTGGAAAGAAACCATAATACCATATGTATGGGAAAACTTAAATTTTCCTGGCCTTAGGCAATAGGAGATTACTCAAATGGAGAGAATCCCTATGAATGTCAACAATTTGAGATAGTCATTAGTCAATATTTTTATTTTAAATGTAACAACTCACACTATAAATCATTTGCATATTTAAGGGACTTCAGCCATAGATTTAACCTTTAAACATATCAGAGAACTCACTTTCTGAAGAAACATTTTTTAATGTGTTCAGAAATTCCTGTCACCATCCATAATTCTTCAGATAATCTAATAACCTGCAAACTGGTGAGAACCCTTATGCATGTTATGTAGCAAAGCCCTTAACAGATAAAGTGAGAAAACATATAATGTACATATAATGGAATTGGAGAGGCCTCTTCTACCACTCTAATAAGCTAATCAGAAAAATCACATGTGAGGAATTCTACACCTGTACTCTATGTAACATTGTCCTAATTCATAATTTATCCTTTAAATTAAATGAGTGAATTCCAGAAGTGTGAATCACTAGGTCTGTAATCACCCTGCACTATCATTCAGTCAAATCTAAGCTTTAATATGCTAAAGGAAACTCAGTTTAAGAATAACCACAAAACATGAAATAAGAGGAAGAAGACTTCATTAGAAGGATGAAACTCCTTGAGGGATTTCCAGGAAATTCATTGTAGAGAATGCAATGAAAAATCATGGGAAATCATTTATTCAGAGATTGGAAGGTTGTGTGAATCAGTAATTTTGTTTCTCTGATGGATATTGTTTGAGGGGTTTGGGCAAATGATTTGAATGATTTTGTGAATATCAACTGGAAATTTTATAGGTTTGGGGATATGAATATTTGTGAACTCGTGATTTTGGAGTCTTTCCCCAGAAGTGAATATAGTTCTCTGGTTTTCTTTCCTCAGTCAGTGATTAAATATCTGATGGGGATGAACAGATATGGTCACTTTGTTCCTGATATTAGATACAACAATACTTCATCTCTGTGACTAGAATATTTTTCAGTGGGTGTGAGAATCATGCATGCAGTAGTTCACTGTACCAGGCAGAGTTTCAGATCATTCCCACTTCCCATTGCTAATTTCCCAGGAGGAAGTGTCCAGGAAAAATGCACTGCAATAATCATCCTGTCCTTGACATTAATTATTAAAACATTCAGTTCCAGAGCATGCAAATATGGAAACTTTACAACTGTTTTTTAAAAAACTAATCAATTTTATTGATACATATTAGTAAATAATACAATCCATCTAAAGTGTATTGTCAATGGCATTTGGCATATTCACATAGTTGTGTATTCATCACTTCAATCATTATTAGAACATTTTCATTATTTCAATAATAATAATTAAAAAAATACAAAAACAAAAATTAATCAACCCTCAATCTCTCCATGATTCCCTTGATGTACATGGCTGCTCTTTTTGACTATTCTTGCATATTTATTTATTTTAAAGAAGTTGAATTGAGATATATACACATACCTTACCATCTATCCTAAGTGTATACTCAATGGGTCTTAGTATAATCAAAATGTGCCTTCATCACCAAAATAGTTTTAGAAAAATTTAATTACTCCGTAAAGAAAAACTCATGAAAATGAATGTGGCTCAAGTGATTGGGCTCCTGTCTACTCTATAGGGGGTCCAGGGTTCAATTACCATGGCCTTCTGGTGAAAGGCAAGCAGACCTCTGTGGTGATCTTACCCACACTGCATGCTGGCCCATGCAGGAGAGCTGGACCATTTAGGACCGCTGGCCCACATGGAGTACTGGGCCACATATAGAGCAGGCACAGCAAGATGATGCAATAAAAAGAGACACAATAATAGACACAGCAGACTAGGGACCTGATATTGCACAAGATATTAAACAACTCTCTCCCACTCCAGAAGGTTCCAGGATTGGTTCCTGGTGCCACATAAAGAGAATATAAGCAGACACAAAAGAACACACAGAGAGAAGACAGCAAGCGAAAAACAATGAGGGAGGGCAAAATAAATAAATGAAATAAATCTTTTAAAAATTGTTTTGGAGGGTTCTGAAAACAAATTAAAAAAAAAAGAAAAACCTCACACCTCTTAGCAGTCACCTCACAATCCGTCTATCCTGTCACAACCCTACATTACTAATCTAATTTCTTTAGAAATTAATTCATATTTGCATATTAAATAAATGGAATCATAGTTTTTAATTTATTTTTGTATATGGTGTGATAGAATGGCTCACCTATTTTTGGTTATAGTTTTAAAAATTATTTCTTAAACATACTTAGATCAGAGAAATGTTACATGAATAATGTAGGGGATTACCTTATGCCACACTCACTATCACTCCCACACATTCGTAGATTAACAATATCGTTCACTAGTGTGGTACATTTGTTACAATTGATGAACATAGATTGGAGCATTGCCACAACCTGTGGATTATAGTTTACATTATAATTTAAACTCTCTCCCATACAATTGTGTAAGTTATGATAAGATATATAATGGCCTGTATCTGTCATTGTAATGTAATTCAAAACAATTCCAATGTCCCAAAAATGTCCCCATATTACACCTATTTTTCCCTCTGGCATCATTCATTCCCCAATACTGAGGATTCTGGGTTGTTGATGTCCACTCCGCCTATAATTGAGAGGGGACTTAGGTCCCATCAGGCAGATGGATGGGACTATCTTCCTTGCAGTTGTACACTTTCTGTTCCTTGGGATGGTTATTGTCCATCATCATTTCTTTTGTTTTCCTGTATGAGTCCAATGAACTGGTAAGTAGGTGTTGCAACTCTGTTGAGATTCAGGACCAAACTGACAGATGGAAAGCCCAAAGATTTAAGTCTCTTGGACAAAAACTATCAACTCTTGTCCTAACTATACATTCAAATAGAAGGGGCAGAAGAGTCATGTGGAAGGAAACCATGACAGTCCAACTCTGTCACACTGGGGAGCACAAATTCCAAAGTAGGGCCTGTTGGCATGGCACAAAATTCCTGGTCTATCTGCCACACCCATGGTATATGGATGTCTTCAAAGTCCTCAGTAGCCCCACTCTTTGAGGGCATAACTCCTGTGGCAGTCAATGGGATCCTGCTGAGACATGCATAAATGTAACCACTGGGATGACCTCCCAACTCATTTTACAGTCTGTTAGCCATATAAACTCATTTGTATTTACCATTTCCTCCTTTTTTTCAAGGTCTTTTTCCAGTTGCGTTGCTAGTTGTTGCTTGACAGGTAATCCCTTGGTGCCAGGGAGGCTCATCTCCAGGAATCATGTCCCATGCCGGTGGGAAGGTAATGCATTTATATGCTTAGTTTGGCTTAGAGAGAGGCCACATTTGCACAACAAGGAGTCACTCAGGAGGTAACTCTAAGGCAACCTAGAACACTAGGATAACTTTCAATTTCTAAAGAAAGGGTTCATAAGTACAGTCATCAATATCAAGTGCCATCAATGGTCCATCCTATTTCACTAGTCAATGACATTGCACTTAAGAGTTTCTTGCTGTCCCATTAGCAAATGTGGCAGAACTCACCAAGATGGGAATTGGATATTCTTTCAGTTGTGTGACTATCCACTCAAAATGGCAGTGCCCCATGAGCATTGGAACTCATTTATATGTCTCATAAATATGCCCCAGGTGAACTTCCTCCCATGCATCCCACATCGTTGACATCCTGCTCCAATGGCTCTCCCTTGCTACAGTTGTAACACTTCTGTTATCCAAAAATTCATTAAAAATGAAGCCAACATAACCAAAAAAAATAAGAAGAAAATGAAATATTAATGATAGTTTTAAAAATGGCAAAACAATACAAGAAGTTAAAAATAATTTGAAATAATAAAGAAATAATGAAAAATATGTTTTAAAAAATATTTTGCATTATGACTTTCATCACTGTAAGATCTATTGTCTTGTATGTAGTGACCTTGTCTTCCATTTATCCACCCACTGTCTTTTTTTTTTTTCATTTTATCTTCAAGGAAGCTTTAGGTAACAGAAACATCACATAGAGAATATTAGAGATTCCCATATATCCAATACCCTCCCCCTTTCCCAGTTTCCCCTATTAATAACATTTTACATATGGATGGTATATTTGTTACAATTGATGTTCAAATATTGAAACATTGCTACTGAACATGGTCAATGATTTACATTTTGGAACACACAACTTTATAAATTTTGATGAAATTTAACATGGACTGAATCCATCATAGCAAGATCATACTGAACAATTCCAATGCCTCCAAAATGCCCCATGTTCTATCTGTTCTATTCCTCCCTCCCCCTCCCCACAGGACCCACAGCAACCAGCAGGCTTCACTCTTTGAAGTACAAGATTCATAGTTACTTGCAACAATATTGAGGGCTTATCATCCTGTTCTGTCCTCCACTATTAGGCACTGCCTATGCTCTTAATAGACTCCCACCCCTCTATTTGAGAACAGAGCAGGACTCCCCAGGATGGGAGTCCAATACATTACCATTCATTGTGTGGGTCTCCACCCACTGATATAATGCACTAAGACAGGATGAAAACTCACATACTCCATAGAAGCCTGCCTCAGGTGCACCCTGTCCCACATGTCTCCCACATCTAACACCCTAAATCAGTAACCCTCCCCTACCACATTATGCAAAAAAATATTCCCAACATTGTCATTTAAACCACATACCTGCAAATCCCCACAGTTAATCCACTTTCTCCCCCAAACCTCACCCAGTTCCATCGACAGTGCAACCACCCCTACCCTAAAACCCTCACAAGCCAGCACTGCTCAACTCAATAGCATCACTGCACCACTGTCATGCCCATCCACTACACAAGTACACCCTTCCACCTTATAGATTTTGCCCATATGGGCATTGGCTCACAACCCTGTATGCCCTTTCTGTCTATAAAATTATCTTCCATACTTTAGCTTTGTGAGACTCATCTACTTGCTTAATTCATGTCAGTAAGGTCACATAATATGTATTTATGTGTACCTGGCTTACTTCACTGAACATAAGATCTTCAAGGTTGATGCATGTTGTCCCATATGTTAATACTGCATTCCTTCTTACAGCTGAATAATATTATAATACATTGTATGTATATACCAGAGTTTGCTTATCCATTCATCTGTTGATGGATATTTGGATTCTCTCTAACTTTTGGAAATAGTGAATAATGCTGCTATGAACATTGGTTTGAATATATATGTTCATGACCCTGTTCTCAATTCTTCTGGATATATACCCATCAGTGGGATTTCTGGATCATATGGCAGTTTAATAGTTAGCTTCCTGAGGAACTGCCAGTCTGTCCTCAAGAATGGTTGTGTCATTCTGCATTCCCACCAGCAGAGGATAAGTGTCCCTATTCCTCTACATCCTCTCCAAAATTAGTTGTACTCAGTTTTTTTTAAGCCACCCATCTAATGGGCATAAGATGATATTTCATTGTAGTTTTGATTCACATTTCCCTACTAGCTCCTGGTGTTGATCATTTTTCATGTTATTTTTAGCCATTTTTATTTCTTTTCTGCAGAAGTGTCTCTTCAAAACATGCATTTTTAAAATGGTTGCTTGTTTTTCTTTTGTTATTTTTTTGAGATGTAGGATTTCTTTATATATGCTAGATATTAGGCCCCTATCAGATATATGGTCACCAAATATTTTCTCCCATTCAGTAGGCTGTTTTTCACTTTTTTTGATAAATACCTTTGAGATGCAAAATTTTAAATTTTGAGGATGTACCATTTATCTATTTTTTCTATTGTTGCTTGTGCTTTGGGTATAAACTTCATGAAAACATTTTCTAATCCAAGGTCTTATATATGCTTCCCTACATTGTCTTCCAAGTTCTTCATCATCTTGGCTCTCATATTTAGATCTTTGATCCATCTTGAATTAATTTTTATATGAGGTAAGAGATGTTGTTCCTCTTTCATTCTTTTGGATATGTATACCCAGTTCTCCAAGTACCATTTGTTGAAGAGGCCATCTTCTCCCAGTTGTGATAGCTTGGTGACCTTCTCAAATATCAGTTGCTGTTTATGTAAGGACCAGTTTCAGAAGTCTCAATTCAGTTACTTTGGTCAGTATGTCTATGCTCATGCCAATAAAATGCAGTTTTGACCACTGTAGCTTTGTAGTGTGTTTTAAAGTAAGGAATTGTGATTCCTCTGATTTTGTTTTTCTTTTTCAATATGTCTTTGGCTATTCTGGGCCCCTTGTACTTACAAATAAATTTTAGAGTTATCTTTTCCAATTCAGTAAAATATGCTGTGGTAATTTTTATTTGGATTGAGTTAAATCTGTCAATTAGTTTCAATAGGATAAACATCTTGATGGTTAGTCTCTCTGCCCACAAACAGGGAATAGTCTTCCATTTACTTAGATATTTGTTCATTTTCTTTAAAAGTGTTATGTAGTTTTCTGTGTACAACTCATTTACATCTTTAGTTAAATTTATTCCAAGGTACTTGATTCCTTTAGTTGGTATTGTAAATGGGATTTTTTCTTGGTTTCCTCCTCTGGTTGCTCATTATTGGTATGCAGAAATGTGACTGATTTTTGCAAATTAATCTTTTAACCTGCCACTTTACTGAACTCATTTATATGCTCTAGAAACTTTACTGCAGTTTTCTCAAGGCTTTCAAAGTATAGGATCTTTTCATATGTAAATAGTGAAATTTTTACTTCATCCTTTTCAATTTGGATTCCTTTTATATACCTTTTTTGCCTACATCCTTGATCAGGTATTTCTAACAGTGTTAAACAAGAGAGGCAACAGTGGGCATCCTTGTCTCATTCCAAGTCTTAGAGGGAAAGTTTTCAGTATTTCACAATTGAACATGATGTTAGCTGTGCATTTTTCATATACACCCTTTATCAGTTTGAGGAATTTTCCTTCTATTCATATCTTTTGAAGTACTTTTATCAAGAAAGGGTGTTATATTTTATCAAATGTTTTTTTCTGCATCTATAGAGATTATCATGTGATTTTTTTCCTTTCAATCTGTTTATATGGTGTATTACATTGATTTTCTTATGTTGACCCATACTTACATAAGAAGGATGAAACCCACTTGGTCATGGTATGTAATTCATTTGTTGTGTTGTTGAATACAATTAGCAAGTATTTTGTTGAGGAATTTAGCCTCTAAACTCATTAGAGGGATTGGTCTGTAGTTTTCCTTTATTGTGGCATCTTTGTTTGACTTTCGTATTGGAGTGATGTTGTCATCATAGAATGAATTAGGGAATGTTCCCTCTACTTAGGAGTTTAAACAGAATTGCTGTTAATTCTTTCTGGAATGTTAGGTTGAATTCACCTGTGAAGCCATTTGGTCCTGGGGTCTTCTTATTTGGGAGGTTTTTGATGACCAGTTCAGTCTCATTGCTTGTGATTTGTCTGTTGAGTTCATGAATGTCTTCTTTCATCAATGTAGGCTGCTTGTGGGATTCTAGGAATTTGTCCATTCCCTCTAAATTATCCATCTTGTTGCCATATAATTTTTCAAAGTATCCTCTTATGATACTCTTTACTTCTGTGGCATCTATGATGATATCTCCTTCCTCATTTCTTATTTTATATATTTGCACCTTCACACTTTTTTTCTCTGTTAGTCTAGCTAAGGTTTGTCAATTTTATTAATATTTGCATAGGACCAGCTTTTGGTTTTTGTTTATTTTTTCTAGTGCTTTCGTATTTTCAATTTTGTTTAGTTCAGCTCTAATCTTTGTTATTTCCTTCTTTATAATTCTTTTGGGCTTAGTTTGTTGTACTTTTTCTAATACCTCCATGTGTGCAGTTAAGCCTTTGATTTTAGATCTTTCTTCTTTTTTAATATAGGCATTTATGGCTAAGAATTTCCCTCTAAGTACAGGTTTTGCTGAATCCCACAGGTTTTGATACATTGCCTTGTCATTTTCTTTAGTTTTAATGGTAGTTACTGATTTCTTTTACAATTTCCTCCTTGATCCACTGATTGTCTAAGAATGTGTTTAACTTCCATAGCTTTCTGCCTAATATGCTTCTCTACCCCTTATGAATTTCCAACTCCTTCCATTGTGGTCAGAGAATATGCTTTGCATAATTTCAATCTTTCTGAATTCATTGAGAGATTTTTAAGGGCCTAGCATGTTATTGATCCCAAAGAATAAGCAATATGCACTTGAGAGGACTGTATATCCAGATGTACTTGTGTGTAAAGTTCTGTATATTTCTTTTAGGTCCAGATCCTCTAATGTATTCTTCAAGGTCTTTGTTTCTTTATTGAATCTCTGTTGAGATGTTTTGTCTAATGGTGATAATGGTGTTTTAACATCCCCCAATTTAACTGTTGAGGCATGTATTTCTTCACTTAGTTTTCATAATGTTTGCCTCATGTATTTTTAGGCGCCCTGGTTACATGCAGAAATATTTATAATTGTCCTTTCTTCTTGATAGATTAATTTTATTAATATATATTGGCCTTCTTTGTCTCTTAACAATAGTTCTTATTTTAAAGTCTCTTTTGTCTGATACTAGTAGAGCTACTCCCACCAATTTTTGGTTATTGTTTGCATGTAAAATTCTTTTCCAACCATTCACTTTCAGCCCCCTTTTATCCCTGAGTCTAAGGTGAGTTTCTCATAGACAGCATATAGTAGGTCCTATTTCTTTATCCATTCTGCCAATCTCTCTCTTGATTGGAGAGTTTAATCCATTAACATTCAATGTTACTACTATAAAAGAATTCCTCATTAGCCATATTTTCTTTAGGTTTCTGTATGGCATATATGGGTTTTATTTCTTTTTTTATCTTTTTAGTTTTTCTTACAATCTTCTCCAACTCTATCTCTCCTGTTTTTTTGTTTCAACCTGCAGAACTCCCTTTAATATTTCTTGATGTACAGGTTTCTTATTGACAAACACTATTAATTTCTGTTTATCTGTGAATCTTTTTTTAACTCTTACTCATTTTTGAATGCCGGCTTTTCTGGAAAGAGAAATCTTGGCTGGAAGTTTTCCCTTTAGCACCTTAACTATGCCATACCACTGCTTTCTTGCCTCCATGGTTTTAGATGAGAAATTAGCACTTAATATGTATTAGTCAGTCAAAAAGGTGCTGAAGAAAAATACCAGAAATTGGTTAATTTTTATAAAGGGTATTAATTTGAGGTAATAACTACAGTTACCAGGCCATAAAGCATGAGTTACTTTCTTCACCAAAGTCTATTGCCACATGTTGGGGCATGATGGCTGTTGATGTCTGTGAGGGTACAGGCTTCCTGGGTACCTCTCTTCCCAGGGCTTGCCTCTCTCTGAGCTCAGCTGCTCTGCTATTTTCACAAGGCCAGCTATAGACCATCAGGCAAATGGCTCTGTCTTTCTCCCCGGGACTTGATTCTGCGTTCATCTACTCTGCATTCTCCCATGTTTACTTCCTGGGCTCCAGCTCAAATCTCCCAACTCTATCCTTTGCCATGTCTTTTCTCCTTGAGTCCCTGCCCTACTGATGTGGCTCAATCAAAGCCCTAAATATAATTTAATCAATTAAAGATGATTCCTCTGAAAGACCAGTTTACAAACATAACCCAAAAACTAATTTTTGGAATTCATAAACAATGCCAAACTGTTACATATTTTGAGTTTCACTTGTATGTGATTAATCTCTTTTCTCTGCTGCTTTCAGTATTATCTCTTTTTCTTGAGCATTGGACATTTTGACAAGTATATGTCTTGAATTAGGCCAGTTAGTATTTATACTGCTTGGGGAGTGTTACACTTCCTGAACATGTACATTCCATGTCCCTCCATAGAGTGGGGAAATTTTCAGCCATCATTTCTGAAAACACTCCTGTCCCCTTTACCTTCTCTTTTTCTTCTGGGATACCTATAATACATATGTTTGTGCATTTCATATTGTCATTTTAGTCCCTATGTCCCTGATGGATTTTTTTCTATCTTTTTATCTATCTGTTCTACTATCTGTCTGATTTCAGATGTACTGTCTTCCACATTGCTAATTCTTTCCTCTGTTCAAATCTGTTGTTATGTTTTTCCAGTGTATTTTTTATTTCTTGCATTTTCCATTCATCACCATGAAATCCATTATCTTTTTTTTATATTTTTACAATTTCTTTTGTATGTTCCCTCAGTGTCTTCTTAGTATCTTTAATCTCTTCCTTCACTTCATTAAGTTGGCTCATGATATTTGTTTGGTTATCTGTGATTAGTTGTTCCATGTTATGCATCTCATCCTGTTTTATGTTTTGTTCATTAGATTGAGCCATGTATTCATATTTCTTAGTATGGCTTGTAAATTTTTTGTTGGTGTCTAGGCATCTGTCTTG
>JAQZBX010023882.1:0-30540 GCA_029593785.1 Cabassous unicinctus
TTTTTTTTTTTTTTAAAGATTTATTTATTTATTTATCCCCCCCTTGCTGCTTGTGCTTGCTGTGTCCATTCGCTGTGTGTCTTCTCCATGTCTGCTTATCTTCCTCTTGCTGTGAGGTCCTGCTGCATCAGCCCCTCATGCCGCGCGGACCGGCCTGCCCTCACAAGGAGGCCCCGGGTAGCGAACCCGGGGCCTCACACATGGTAAACGGGGGCTCTATCGGTTGAGCCACACCCTCTTCCTGTTGTGAGGTCCTGCTGCATCAGCCCACTAGGCTGCGCGGGCTGGCCTGCCCTCACAAGGAGGCCCCGGGAAGCGAACCCGGAGCCTCCTATATGGTAAACGGGGGCTCTATTGACTGAGCCACTCCCGCTTCCCTGTAATAATTTTTAAAATTGGGAAGTTGAGTCCTCTAGCTTCATTCTTCTTTTTCAAGATGGTTTTGACTATTTGGGGCTACTTAACCTATCCATATAAATTTGGCAATTGACTTTACCATTTCTGCAAAGAAGGCTATTGGAATTTCGATTGGGATTGCATTGAATCTTTGATATGAATTGAGTAGAATTCATATCTTTATTTTTAGTCTTCCATCCACGATCATGGAATACTGTGATCCATGATCCTTCTATGGAATATCCTTCTATTTACTTAGGTCTTCTTTGATTTCTTATAGTAATGTTTTGTCGTTTTTCCATGTACAAGTCCTTTATATTCTTGGTTAGATTTATTCCTAGATATTTGATTCTTTTAGTTACTATTCCAATGGAATTGTTTTCTTGATTTCCTCTTCAGACTGTTCATTACTTGTATAGAAATAGTACTGATATTTGCATGTTGCTCTTGTACCCCACCACTTTACTGAATTCATTTATTAGCTCTAGTGTTTTTGTTTTTTTGTTGGCTTTTTTGTTTGTTTGTTTTGTTTTTTTTTAATTTTTTTAGGTTTTTTTTTGCATTTTCTGTATATAGGATCATGTCATCTGTAAATAGGGAAAGTTTTACTTCTTCCTTCCCAATTTAGACACCTTTTGTTTCTTTTCTTGCCCAATTGCTCTGGCTAAAACTTACAGTACAATGTTAAATAACAGTGGTGACAGTGGGCATCCTTGTCTTGTTCCTTGTACATTTCATCTAGATTATCTAATTTGTTGGTTTACAGTTCATAGTTTCCTCTTAATAATCCTCTTTATTTCTGGGGATTCAGTAGTAATGTTTCTCCTTTCATTTCTGATTTTATTTATTTGCATTCTCTCTTTTTATCTGTTGGTCTAGCTAAAGGTTCATTGATTTCTGCTTTTCAAAGAACCAATTTTCAATTTTGTTGATTCTCTCTAGTTTTTTATTCTCCATTTATTTTCATTTATCTTTGCTCTGATCTTTGTTATATCCCTCCCTCTGCTTGCTTTCTGTTTAGTTTGCTCTGTTTTTTCAGATACTTCAGTTGTGAGGTTAGGTCTCTGATTTGAAATCTTTCTTCTTTATTAATGTAAGTTTTTAGAGTTATAACTTTCCCTCTTAACAGTGGCTTTGCTGTATCTCACATATTCATTTTTTCATTTGCCTTGAGATTTTTCCTAATTTCCAGTGTGATTTCTCTTAAACTCATTGGTTGTTGAAGAGTGTGTTCTTTAATTTCCACATATTTATGAATTTTCCAGTGCTCCCTTGATTAATTGATTTCTAGCTAAGTCCATTTTTGTTGGAGAAGATACATTGTATTATTTCATTATCTTTAAATGTATTGAGACTTGTTTTGTGACCTAACATATGGTGTCTTCTGGAAAATGACAGATTTTTGCACTAGCAAAGACTGTGTATGCTGCTGCTGTTAAATGAAGTACTTTATATAGTTAAGTCTAGTAGTTGGTGTAATATCTTTTGATTGTTCTATTTCTTTACTAATCTTCTGTCTAGATGTTCGATTCATTATTGAAACTGTTGAAGTCTGCTGCTATTAAAATAGAACTTACTAATTTTCCCTGCAAATCTTTCAGTATTTGCTTTGTATATTTTGGGGCTCTACTCTTAGGTGCATATATATTTATAATTGTTATGTCTTTTTTTGAAGTGTCTTTCTCAGTATATAGTGTCATTTTTTTTTTTGTCTCTTGTAGCACTTTTTGACTTAAAGTGTATTTTATCTATATTAGTGTAGCTATCACAACTCTCTTTGGTTACAATTTATATGTTGTCATATGCTTTATGACTTCATTTCTTCTTACCGCTGCATAATATTCCATCATGTGAATAAACCACAGTTTGTTTATCCATTCGTCTGTTGATGGACACCTGGGTGGTTTCCAGCTTTTGGCAATGGTGAATAATGTTGCTGTGAACATCGGTGGGCAGATGTCTGTTCATGTCACTGTTCTCATTTCTTCTGGGTATATACCCAGTAGTGGTATTGCAGGGTCACGTGGCAAGTCTATATTCAACTTCTTTAGGAACTGCCAAACAGTCCTCCATAGTGGTTGTACCATTCTGCATTCCCACCAACAGTGAAGAAGTGTTCCTATCTCTCCACATCCTTTCCAACACTTGTAGTTCTGTCTTTTTAATAGTGGCCATTCTGATAGGTGTGAGATGATATCTCATTGTAGTTTTGATTTGCATTTCCCTAATCATGAGTGATGTTGAGCATTTCTTCATGTGTTTTTTTGCCATTTGTATTTCTTCTTTGGATTGTCCTTTCTATTAATATATAATGGCCTTCTGTATCTCTTATAACTTTTTTGCATTTAAAGTCTGTTTTGTTTGGTATTAGTATAGGCAACCCTGCTCTTTTTTGGTTACTATTTGCATGGACTATCATTTTACAAACTTTCAGTTTCAGCCGTTTGGTATCCCTGGGTCTAAGGTGAGTTTCTTATAAGCAGTATATGGATGGCTCATGGTTTTTTATCCATTCTGTCAGCCTTTTTGTTTTGATTGGGTAGTTTAATCCATTCACATTCAATGATATTATAATAAATGCAGTTTTTACTTCCACCATTTTTTCTTGGGTTTTCATATGTCGTATCATATTTTTGTCTGTCTTTTCACTCTTTTGGTTATCCTTTCTGCTATTCTTTCTTCTATACTCTCCTCCAAGCCTCTCCTGTCTTTTTCTTTCAGGTTCTAAGGCTTCCTCTAATATTTCCTGCAAAGGTGGATTCTTTTTTGCAATCTCTCCTAGTTTCTGTTTGTTTGTGAATATTTTTTACTCACCTTCATATTTGAAGGACACTTTTCCTGGATAAAGAATTCTCGTATGGCAGCTTTTCTCTTTCAGTATCCTAAGTGTATCATACTACTGTCTTCTTACCTCCATTGTTTCTGAAGAGAAATCTGTGCTAAGTCTTACTGGACATCCTTTGTGCATGATGGTTTGCTTCTCCCTTGCTTCTCTGAGAATTTTCTCTTTATCTTTGACATTTGACATTCTGAATGGTATGTATCTTGGAGTAGGTCTATTCGGATTTATTCTGATTGCAGTACGGTGCGCTGCTTGGATGTGTAAGTTCATTTCTTTCTTGAGAGTTGGGAAATTTTCACCTATTATTTCCTCAAATACTCTTTCTACCCCTTTTCCCTTCTCATCTCCTTCTGGAACTCCCATGACACATATATTGTTGCGTTTTGTGTTGTCATTCAACTCTCTGAGCCCCTGCTCAATTTTTTCCATTCTTTCCTCTCTCTTTTCTTTTCTCTCTTCAATTTTAGCTGTTTTGTCTTCAGTGTTACTTATTCTTTCTTCTATCATTTTGAATCTGCTGTTGTATGCCACTAATGTGTTTTTTATCTCACCTATTGTGTCTTTCATTCCCATGAGCTCTGTTACTTTCCTGTTCAGGATTTCAAATTATTCTTTTCGCTTGTTCAGTGTCTTCTTGATGCCATTTATCTCTTTAACCATATTGTCTTTCAACTCATTAATTTCATTTTGAAATTTTGTGTGCATCTCATTGATTAATTCTCTCAAATTCTGTGTCTTTTCTGGGGCTTTGATATATTCCTTTTCTTGGGCCATGTCTTTCATTTTCTAAGTATGGCTTGTAGTTTTTTGCTGGTACCTGGGCATCTGATTAGGATGTAGCTTACTTAGATGCTCAATTTCTTTGTCTTTCGTAGAGTGTGGCAAGAGTCTGTGTGTTATCACTGTTGTTTAATTCTTGGCTCGACCTGGATTGTTAGGATTGTCCCTGCTGGTTGCTCAAAATTACGCACTGGACACAGTAATTGGTTGTCGACTCGCTTCCTAGGGGGGAGGGAGGCTATAGAGGCCGCCGGAAAAAGCCTCCCCTATGTATTTTTAATTTTCTTGCATGCACTTCCTTTGTCTGCCAGCTGATGCCACTCTTTAGCAGCTCTCAGTTCATTGCCTGGTTGGAGTTTATTTGTTGCAACACAGACTGGATCAATGTGGTAGATCTTCCTGTCTGGAGGCTAGGAGCCTTGTAATTCAAACTTCCTCTGAGGCAGTTCTCCAGTCTTCTCTGGCAGCCCCTTCCCTTTTCCTGGCTAGGAAATATTTCCACTCCCCTTTAGTCCTCAACAATCAGTTCCCGTTAGTAGAGAAGATTGGGAAGGTCCTATATCTTTAGCCCCTTGTCGCCTTCCAAGGCAAACAATGGCATGGCCCCAGTTAGCCTGGAAGTGCTTCTGGGACACAGCAGACCAAATTTGTGAGTTAGCCTTAGTTGCGTCCCTCTCTATCCCCTTTCCTGAGGCGTACTCAACAGTCAGTCCTAGCTAGAAGAGAGGGAGATTGTGAGGGTTGTATTTCTCCGGTAGTTCACCGGCTCCCAGGACAGACCACCGTGTGGTCCCACCCAGCCTGGAAGGGCTGGTGGGATACAGCCGACTAAATTTGTGGATCAAAAGCTGAGTCAGCCTTTGACTGTGTCCCTCTCGCTCCCCTTTCCTGGGGTGGTGGATCCCTGGAGCCCCCTTTGTCTGCAGCAGCAGGCCCAGAGGCCTAAGAATTCTGAAGTATCTTTAGTGTGGGGGATTGTGCCAGCAGCAGCAGCCGCTGGTTTCAGCTCACAGTTCTGTCATCGCGATTTCCCTCCTTTGTCCCTCTCCCCTCTGTCTGGGCGGTGTCCAGCCTTCATCTGTTGACCTAAACCCTAGAAGATCTTTCTCTAGGCTGTTTCAGCCTGTCCTCTAGCTATTTTTCTGGAGGAGAAGAGAGTCATGTGTCTTTCTTGTCTGCCATCTCCCCGGCAGTCCTGCATCTCACTGGTACTTTTAAAATTTTTCTTTCTTTTATTTTCTCTTCCTTCCTTCCTCCCTTCTTTCCTCCCTCTCTCCCTCCCCCCACCTGAACATTGTTTCATTAAATTTATATAATGCTGTAATGATTCAGCATATAATATTTTTTAAATCTACCTTTTATCTTCTTATTTGAAATGCCACAGTTAAATGATCTTAGAAAATTGAGCCTGTTATTGGACTCTAGCCTGTCCCATTAATCTGTCTCTCTTGTTCATGTGTCATTACCAAACTCATGAAATAATCTAATTTTATAATGTATTTTGACGTTTACTACAGCTGTTCCCTTTTATTAGTTTCCTTTTTGGAAGAATTTCTGACTTTTATTGTTTGCTTATTTTTCCAGATGAACTTTGGTATCATTTTGTCATATTCTCCTCTTCCAAAATATAGTTATGTTACTATTTTGATTGGAATATGTCTTTTTTAAATACTGTTGATGAGTTAGGTAAGAAGATGATTGAGAATTGACCTTTGGATTTAATAAAATGAAGGTCTTCTTTCATTTTTTGGTTATGGATATCCAGTTCTCCCAGCCCCATATTTTGAAGAGCCTGTTTTGTCCCAGACTTGGTAGGTTTGTCAAAAGCTAGTTGGCTGTAGAGGTGAGGGTCTATTTCTGGACTCTCAATTCTATCCCACTGAATAATGTGATTATCTTTATGCCAATACCATGCTGTTTGACCACTCTAGCTTTATAATATGTTTCAGGGTCAGGCAGTGAAAGTCCTCCCACATCGCTTTTCTTTTTTTGAATGTTTTTGGCATCCGGGTGCCCTTTCCTTTCCAAATAAATTTGGTAATTGCATTTTCTATTTCTGTAAAGTAGGCTGTTAGAACTTTGATTGTTATTCCATTGAATCTATAAATCAGTTTGGATACGATTCACATCTTCACGATAGTTAGTCTTCCAATCCATGAACAAGGAATGTCTTTCTATTTCTGTAGGTCCTCTTTAATTTCTTTTTAGCAGTGTTTTGTAGTTTTCTGAATATAAGTCCTGTACTTCTTTGGTTAAATTGATTCGTATGTATTTGAGTCTTTTTGTTGCTTTTTGTAAATGGAATTTTCCCCTTGATTTCCACCTCAGATTGTTCAGTGCTCATATACAAAAACATTACTGAATTTTTGTATGTTGATCTTGTATCCTGCCACATTGCTCAACTTATTTTATTACCTCATGTAGCTTTGTCGTAGATATTTTAGAATTTTCTAAATATAGGATCGTGTCATCTGTAAATAATGAGAGTATTACTTCCTCTTTTCCTATTTGAATGCTTTTTTTTCCCTTGTCTAATTCCTCTAGCTAGAATGTCTAGGACAATATTGAATAATAGTGGTGACAGTGGGCATCGTTGTCTTGTTCCCATTCTTAGAGGAAAAGCTTTTATCCTTTTTCTATTGAGAGTGATGTTGGCTGTGGGTTTTTCATTTATGCCCTTTTATCATATTGAAGAATTTTCCTTCTATTCTTATGTTTCAATGTGTTTTTTATCAAGAAAGGATGCTGGAATTTGTAGAATGCCTTTTCTGCATCAATCAAGATGATTGTGTGTTTTTTTTTCCTTTCAATTTGTTAATGTGGTGTATTACATTAAGTGATTTTCTTGCATTGAACCACCCTTGCATACCAGGAATAAATCCCACTTGGTTGTGGTATATAATTCTTTTGATATGCTGTTGGATTCTGTTTGCAAGTATTTTGTTGAGAATTTTTGCATCTATGTTCATTAGAAAAATTGGTCTGTAATTTTCTTTCCTTGTAGTATGCTTATCTGTCTTTGGAGTTAGTGTGATGTTGGCTTCATAGAATGTGTTGGGTAATTTTCCCTCTTCAGTTTTTTGAAAGAGTTTTAAAAGGATTGGTGTTAACACTTCTTGAAATGCTTGGTAAAATTTACCTGTGAAGCCATCCGGTCCTGGACTTTTCTATCTTGGGAGATTTTTGATTACTAATTCAATGTCTTTGAGCGTGATTGGTTTGTGGAATTCTTGTATTTCTTATAGAAGTCATTGTAGGTTGTTTGTGTGTTTCTAGGAATGGTCCTTTTCATCTTGGTTGTCTAATTTGTTGGCATATAGTTTCTCATAATATCCTTTTATGATCCTTTTTATTTCTGTGGGGTCAGTCATAACTTTGCCCCTTCATTTCTGATTTTATTTATTTGCATCTTCTCTCATTATTTCTTTGTTAATCTTGCTAGGGCTTTGTCAGTTTTGTTGATCTTCACAAAAAAACAGCTTTTGGTTTTGTTGATTTTCACTCTTGTTTTTTTTTTTGTTCTCAATTTCACTTATTTCTGCTGTAATCTTTTTAAATTTTTTCCTTCTGCTTACTTTGGAAACGGTTTGCTGTTCTTTTCCTAGTTTCTCCAGTTCAGTTAGATCTTTGATTTTAGCTCTTTCTTCTTTTTCAATATGGGTGTTTAGGGCCATAAATTTTCCTCTCAGCACTGCCTTAGCTGTATCCCATAATTTAAAAAAAATTTTTTTTTTTTTTTAAAGAAGGTTTAGTTTACGTAAATGTTACTTCATAGACGTGGGGTATGCCCATATACCCCACCATTACCCCTCCCACACTTTCCCCCATTAACATCTTTCATTAGTGTGGTACTTTTGTTACAATTGATGAACACATATTGAAGCATTGCTACTAACCATGGTCAATAGTTTACATTATAATTAATACTTTGACCTCACAATTATATAGGTTTTTACAAAATGTTTAATCACCTGTATCCGTCATTGCAGTGTCATGCAGGACAATTACAATGTCCAAAAATGTCCCCATGTTACACCTATTTTTCCCTCTCCCTCCCCTTAGAACCTCTGGTGACCACTGCCTTTATATCAATGATACAAGTTCTTCCATTGCAAGAATAATAAATCTACTTTAGTCCATATTTGCATTCCCCTCTTATGTTTGTTCATTTCTCAATCTTTAGGACTTTAGGATGTTGATACCCACTCTTTTTTCTGATTGGGAGGTTTCCAGACATTTTAATCTCATCTAATTCCAACTACTAACTCAATTGTTCCTCTAGTATCCTGTAATTTTTGATAAGTTGTGTTCTCGTTTTCATTTGTCTCAGTATATTTACTAATTTCACTTACAATTTCTTCTTTGACCCACTGATTATTTGGAAGTGTGTTTTTCCCTTTTCCCATTATTGATTTCCACTTTTGTTCCATTATGATGTGAGATGGTGCTTTTTATAATTTCAGTGTTTTTATGTTTATTGAGACCTGCTTTGTGCCCTAACATGTGGTCTATCCTGGAGAAAGGTCCATGGGCACTTGAGAAGAATGTATAAACTTTTGATTTGGGCTGCAACATTCTGTATATGTCTGTTGGGTCTAGCTTGTTTATCATATTGTTCAAGTTCTCTGTTTCCATGTTGATCTTCTGTCTAGTTGTTCTATCTAATGATGTGAGTGGTGTGTTGAAGTCTCCAACTATTATTGCAAAGATGTCTGTTTCTTCCTTCAGTTTGCTAGAGTTTACATTGTGTATTCTGGGGCACCCTGGCTAGGTGCGTAGATATTTATGATGGCTATTTCTTCTTGGTGAATTGTCTCTTTTGTTAATATATAATGGCCTTCTGTATCTCTTATAACTTTTTTGCAATTAAAGTCTGTTTTGTCTGGTGGTAGTATAGCTACCCCTGCTCTTTTTTGGTTATTGTTTGGGTGGAATATCTTTTTACAACCTTTTACTTTCAGCCAGTTTGTATCCCTGGATCTAAGGTGAGTCTCTTATAGGCAGCATATGGATGGCTCATGTTTTTTTTATCCATTCTGTCAACCTTTATCTTTTTTTTTGGTCTTCATAACTTTAATGAAAAACTTATTATTGAACTCAAATGCCTGTTTATATGTTTATGTACAAACATTTGTCCTCCCACAAATCTAACTTTTTTTCCCCCCAAAGTATACAATCAGTGGTTTTTGGTATAATTTCATAGTTGTGCTTTCATCATTTCAATCATTATTAGAGCATGTTCATTATTTCAATAATAAACAAAAAACAAATGAACAAGAAAATTCTTCACCTCTCAATCTCTCTGTTTCCCCTGCTGTACGTAGCTGTTTAATCTGTTCACATTTAATGATATTACTGAAAACACATTATTTACTTCCATCATTTTATTCTTTGGTTTTCATATGTCATATCTTAGTTTCATCTGTCTTTTTACTCTTTTGGTTATCCTTTCTCTAATTCTTGCCTTCTACACTCACCTTCAAGCCTCTCTCTCCTGTCTTTTTCTTTCGGGCTTTAAGTCTTCCTCTAATACTTCTTGTTAAGGCAGATTCTTTTTTTTTTACAAACTCTCTTAGTTTCTGTTACTATTTTAAACTCACCTTCATATTTGAAGGACAGTTTGCCTGATAAAAAATTCTCATCTGACAGTTTTTCTCTTTCAGTATCCTAATTATATCATACTACTGTCTTCTTGCCCACATGGTTTCTGAACAGAAATCCACACTAAGTTTTACTGGGCGTCCCTTATATGTTATGGTTTACTTCTTCCTTGCTCCTGTCAGAATTTTCTCTTTTTCTTTGGCATTTGGCATTCTGAGTAGTATATGTCTTGGATTAGGCCTATTTGGATTTATTCTGATTGGAGTATGCTGTACTTCTTGGACATGTGAATTCATTTCTGTCATGAGGGTGGGGAAATTTTTAGCCATCATTTCCTCAAATACTTTTTCTGCCCCTTTTCCCTTCTATTCTCCTTCTGGAACCCTCATGACGTGTATGTTGTTAAGCTTTGTGTTATTCAACTCCCTGTGTCCCTGCCCAAATTTTCCATTCTTTTGTCTCTGTTCTTCTCTCTCTTCAATTTCATCTGTTCTGTCTTCTGTATCACTTATTCTTTCAACAGCTGGCTTATCACTTAAAATGATAACATTTGGAAAATATCGGAATGAATCCTTGATAAAAATAAAAATGGCAAAAAAAAATCCTGTGGAGAGTGGGACAAACTAACTTTCAGTTTCTTCTTGTGTAGAATGGATAAAATAGGTATCTCAGGGCATTCTTGTTAAATGATATCATTTATATATGAAAGCACCTTGAAACCTGTAAAGTGATATGTACTGTGGATTTAAGATATCAATATGGGGAGCGGATGTGGCTCAAGTGGTTGAGCTCCTGCCTCCCACATGGGAGGTCCTGGGTTTGGTTCCTGGTGCCCCCTGAAAAAAACAAAAACAAACAAGCAAAACAAATAAAAAAACCAACTCAGGGTAGCTGATGTTGCTCAATGGTTGAGTGCCAGCTTTCCACATAAGAGGTCACAGGACCCTGGTACCTCAAAAAAAAAAAGAGATATCAATATGATTTATTCTCATTAAATTTCGCTTTGCTAAGTTCAGCCAATTATTCTAATCTTTGAGGGCCTTTTTGAATCCTGATTTGATCATGTAGTATATTTATTTCCTTCATTTTTACTCCTTTTACCCACTTATGAGCATACTCTTTATACCTTTATGTAAATGATAAAATGTTGAACAGACCCCAGAATGACTTTTGTCTGGTGTATTATAAGAAACCACTGATCAAATTGATACATCTATCAAAATAATTTTAAAAGCTCTTCTTGTTGTCTGTAGAATATTTTTTGTAAGCACAGTTTGCAGATCTAACCTTTTTATAAAACCATATTCGTAGCTATTCTTTGTCCCTATCCTTCATTCAGACCCTTATAAATTTGTCTTAAAAATCGGAGTCAGTTGGAGAGAGCACTCTGTACAATTCCTTCCCTCCCGCCCCCCCCAAGGGGGTACACCGTTCCTGGAAGTGTTGCAATACCAGGTCCATGTGTGGAGTGGACAGAGCAAGCCCCTATTTCATCTTCCAGCTCCAAAACTCCATTTAATATATTGTCCTCGGATAGAGGACATATCAGATATTAAACTGATAAGAACAGATACTACACTTGATCTTAGCCAAAAGGCTGAGAAGCGATGTACAATTCCTTTTTATGATAATACCTGAACTGTGTACTACATGATGTGCTCAATTATTTTTATCTTTATCAGGACCACTAATGCCCATTATATTTTCCCAGCTTTCTAAGCAGTGTGTATATTTGTATGCACTGCTTTTCTCTTTTTTTTCCTTCCTGAGTACATATAAAGTTGCACAGTCAAAATTATGTTCTTGCAGGCTACCCAGTCTTCCCAGTGTTCTTAAACTGTCTTCAACATAGCATCTTCTGCTGTATGTTAGGTGCCCTGCTAAGTACAAAGACAAACCAGATACATATGGTCTCTGCTCTCTAGAATTTCAGAGTTGTGGGAGTTAAAGTTGCTGTGGTAGAAGTACGAATGGTGTACAATGAGGCATGACAGAGGGAGATTAAATTTGACCAGGTGGGAAAGGAGTCTAAGGAAGCCTTAGGAGCCGAGTTTTGAAAGATTAATGAAAGTTTGCTAGGCAGATTGAGAAGGGGGATGGGACATTCCAGGCAGAGAGAGCGGTACAAATGTAAACATGGCCTGGTGTTTTTTCAAATGTTTTGAAATATGTGTTAATGTTTCTGGTAAAGCTTTGCCTATGAATGCCTTTTCGTTCTTATTATGAAGTCTGAAATTACCTAATCTCTTGGAAAACTATATCCAGTTCTTAATAAGAAAGATTTCAGTGAAGGTAGTCATCTTTTGTTTTTTTTTTTAAAGATTTATTTATTTATTTTTATTATTTTTACCCCCCTCCCTCAGATGGTGCTCTCGCCTGTCTGCTCATTGTTTGCTTGCCTTCTCCAGGAGGCACTGGGAACCAAACCTGGGACCTCCCATATCAGAGGCGAGTGCACAATGGCCTGAGGCACATCTGCTCCCCGCAGGCTTCTGCTGGCTTGTGGCATCTGGTAGTTTGGGCATCTGTTCATTGTGTTGGGTGCGGCATCTAGCTCGTTGCTGGGTCTAGTTCATTGTGGCAGGGTGCGGTGTCTAGTTCGTTGTGGTGGGGTGGGGTTGTTTAGCTCATTGCAGTGGGTGATCGGCTTCTTTAGGAGGCACTGGGAACTGAACCCGGGACCTCCCATGTGGTAGGCGGGTGCCCAACTGATTGAGCCACATCTGCTTCCCTATAGTCATCTTTTTTGTCCTGTTAACTTGTTTAGGAAATTAATAAATGGAATTTGACTTTTTCTTTCCTCTAGCTCTGAAGCTGTTTAGTGGAAAAGTTTAAAAATTTATCTGCAGTGGAATGTTGAAGTGTTCAAGTAGAACTTTAGTTAGCCACTGAAGCTGCCTTAATTCTGCACAGTATTTAACCTTGTTTGCTTCTTGATTCAAATACCCCATAGGGTCAAGGGATATGGTAACTCTGCTTTCTTCCTTTTCTTGTTCTGTCATCTGTGTTATCTAATAATTTCTTTCATAAATATTATTTATAATATAAATATAGCCCTGTAATATTTAAGGAGGCATACTGAGAAGTAATATGTTCTTTTGGTATTCATTGAGATGTGCATTTTAAAAATCATTCTTTTCTGAGCACACTGGTGGCTGTGAGAATGGCTGGATTGTGAGACACATAGTCAGGACTCCTTTTGGCTCTTTCTGGCCATCCTGCTCATCCATAGACCCTCAGCTTTCTTGGTAGTGTACTTTTTTTAAGGCACTGACGTAATCCTGTGCTCAGTGAATGAAATGGGACAATAGCACATGGCCAGGCAGACCATACAATGAGATTAGTATTTGGCTTCTCCTTCCCAGGGTTCTCCCCTAGGGTTTAAAATAGTTTTATGTTACAGTAAATTTCTTATCTTTGTAATAAATCATTGACCTGGAAAACCTAATTGAGCATTTAAATCTGAGCTGCATTCAAAATATGCGTTAAAATTGTACAGCTTCTTGCTTGCTTGATTATAAATGATAATGTAGCTTGGAGTTTAATTTCCTTTCGCAGATGCTATCAACATTCCCTTCTATGCTTCTGTAACTTCTGTTTATTTCGCTTTGCTTGCGTCTCCATTTTCCTGGATTTTGGCATTTAGAGTTTTAGATTTAAGAGTAGCAGAAAGCTGATTGATGTCTGTAGAAATAGATGGGGTTCTTTGTCCTAAGTTGATTCTTTTAAGGCTCTTCTGTTATTTTGTTTTGAGTAGGAAGTGGCAAAGACTAGATTATCTTCAAGTTCTATTTGTTTTCTCTGGGGCCTTGGGTAATGTAATTGTTAGTTTCTTCACTTTTTTTCATATCATAAAATGGAAAGGAGAATATACTTTATCATTAAAAATAATTTTTACTAATTTACTCAGAGGAAATTAATATTTTGTTTTAAAAATTTTGCCATTTTATTTTTAGCAAGGACTCATTCTTATATTTTCAGTGTTATCATTTTAAGCCATAAGCCAACTGTTGACCAAGCTAAGTTAAGAAAAGTCTAGGTCAGGTTCTCTCTTTTTTTTTTTTGGTTTTAACAAATCTATTTTATTGATACATATTAATAAAGCATAAATTCATCCAAAGTGTACAATCAGTGGTATTTGGTATAATCACATAGTTGTGCATTCATCATTTCAATCATTTTTAGAGCATTTTCATTATTCCAGCAATAATAATAAACAAAAACCAAACAGAACTGATTACCTCTCAATTTCTGTATGCTTCCCTAGCCATACATAGCTGCTGTTTTGTTTCCTTCTCTCTAGTTTATTTGTATTTATATTTTGTAAAAACAGTCTTATATATGCAATATCACACATTCATATTTTTCATGAGGTTTCACTGTGTTATACAGTCACATGTTGCCTTTTTTTAGCTTTCCTTCTAGTAATATACATGTCTTATATGTATATTATATATGTATAGTAATATGTATATTAGGCTGTTCCTTTCAACCACTGTCATATCCATATAATAGCTTTGCTAGTCACAGACAGCATGATATGCTCTCACCATTTCCATTCATTTCCAGAGATTTACAGACAACTTTTTAACCAATTTTGCACAGATTAACTATCAGCTTTGAGTTTGAAATTTAGTTTATCTAGGCATTTGAATTTTTCCCTTTGTTTTTCTTTTACTTATAATTGTTTAAGAAAGCTCATGTTGATAAATTTTGTTTTTGGAGTGTGTGTGTGTATATATATGTGTGTGTGTGTGTGTGTGTGTGTGTGTGTGTATTCAAATTCTTGGAATGCCATTTTATTTACAAAGCAGATGCACAGTAATTGAAGTCTGACTGATGATGACGACATTTTTACTGGTAACTCAGGAAATATACTCCATATGAACTTACTTTGCTTTATACAACTTTTCTCACTCTTTTTCAAATAAACCTTAAAGAGTTAGATTCTTGCGCTTACAAAGTCTGATTTAACCTCCATTATATCAACAGATAATTGTTTTTAAGTGATGCTGATCTTATTCAAGTAAAAGTTTATAATGATGGGAGAGTTATTCCCTTTAAAAGGGAAGATCTTTATTTACCTTTTTATGAAATACCTTTTAATTATATGTTCCTTAGCAGCATCCTTCCATTTGAAGAAAACCCCCTTCCAAAAAAATAAAACAACAAGCTAAAACATTCCTCATCCCTATATTCTGATAATGTAGAACCAATAAACCTCAGATTAAGTGATTAAAATAACAATACCAATATTTAATGACAGGTGAAGAAAAATCTATTGCTTTATAACAAGCTATCTCTAAAACTTAGTGGCTTAAAAACTTTTTTTTCCTCACTAAATTGTGAGTCAGGAATTTAGAAAGTATATAGCTGGGAAGTTTGTCTCTAATTCATGTGGTGTCAGCTTGGGGGTGTCTGCAGTTGGATGTTCCACTTACCAAGATGGCTTCCTCACTCGTATATTTTCTGAGGTGTTCTTGGCCTCTGTCTACATAGTGTCATTCCCCCGATAGCTTCTGCATATGCCCTGGGCTGCTTACAGCATGGTAGGGGTAGTTGCGTTTCTTATATAGTGACTGACTTCCCAGAGTCACGAAGAAGAAACTGCCTGGCCAGTGAAAGGTTATACCAGGAAGTGGCTTGGAAGTGGGAGTGTTATTTCTGCTGTATTCTGTTATATACATAGTGGTCACTCAGTCTGCCCTGATTAAAGGAAGTGAAAAATGTACTCCGCTCTTACTTAATGGGAAAGTGGGAAAATTACTTGCAGAAGAGTATGTAAGTTAGGATATAATATATTTTTTGGCTATCTTTGGAAAATATCTGCTCTAGTTGAAAAAAAAATGTTGAATAAGTTGAATAAGGAGTAGAGAATATGGGGGTGAGCTTTTTCGTGTGGTATGGTGCTAAAGCTCTTATTGCCTTTGCTTTACATTTCATATAAATGGAATCACACAAAATGTGGCCTTTTGTGTCCGACTTCTTTTACTTAGCATTATATTTTCAAGGTTCATCCATGTTGTAGCATGTGTCAGTACTTCGTTCCTTATGTGGCTGAGTAATATGCCATTGTATGGAGATACCATTGTTATCCATCAGAGATATATACTGGTTGCTTCCACTTTTTGGCTATTATGAATAATGCTGCCATGAGCATTCATCTGCAACTTTTTGTGTAAACATGTATTTTCATTTCTCTTAAGTATATACCTAAGAGTAGAGTTGTTGGGTCATATATTAGCTTCATGTTTAACTTTTCTGAAGAACCACCAAACTGCTTTGCACAACAGCTGCATCATTTTGCATTCTCACCAGCAAAGTATGTGGTTTCCAATTTCTTCACATCCTTGCCAACACTTATTTTCCTTTTTAAAAATTTTTATCCATCTTAGCAGATATGAGGTAGTATCTCATTGTGGTTTTGCATTTTCCAAAGGCTAGTGAACATCATTTCACATTTGCTGGATGTTATGTTTGTATATCTTCTTTGGAGAAATGTTTATTCAAATCCATAGCTCATTTTTAAATTGGGTTGTCATTTTATTGTTGAGTTGCAAGAATTTTTTATATGTTCTGGTAACTACACACTTGTCAAATATATGATTTGCAAATATTTTCTCCCATTCTGTGAGTTGTCTCTTTTTGATAGCCTTCCTTGATGTACAAAAGTTTTGATTTTGATGAAGTCCAAATTTATCTGTTTTTTCTTTGGTTGCTTGTGGTCCTATGTAAGAAAACCAATGTCTAATCCAAGGTCACGAAATTTACAGATTGTGTTTTCTTGTGAGTGTTTTATGGTTTTAGCTCTTATGTTTAGGTCCTTGATCCATTTTGAGTTATTTTTTTTTTATATGGTGTGAGATAGGGATCCAACATTTTTCTTTTGCATGTGGATATCTAGTTGTCCTAGCACCATTTGTTGAAGAGACTATTCTTTCCCCATTGAATGGTCTCGTCACCCTTGTCAAAAATCAATTAGCTAGAGAATTATGGGTTCATTTCTGTTCCAATGGACTATATGCCTATTTTTATGACAGTACCACACTGTTTTCTTTACTGTGACTTTATAGTAGATTTTGATATTGGTTATTGTGAATCCTGAGAAAAATCTTGCTTTTTCAAGATTGTTTTGGCTATTTGGAGTCTTTTTTAATTCCATCTGGGAATTTTGGGATCAGCATGACCATTTATGTAAAAAACGGTAGTTTGGATTTTTTTTTTTCTTTTTTCTTTTGGAATTTTGATAGAGTTTGTGTTGAATCAGTGGATCACTTTGGGGAGTATTGCCATCTTAACAAAATCAACTCTTCCAATCCTGAAAGATATAGCTTTCAGGTTATTTAGGTTTTCTTTAGTTTCTTCCAACAATGTTTTACAGTTTTCAGTTTACAAATCTTGCACTTCTTTGGTTAAATTTACTATAATCTTTTTGATGTTATTATAAGTGGCATGTTCTTAATTTCATTTTCAAATTGTTCATTGTTAGTGTACAGAAATACAATTGATTTTTGTATGTTGATCTTGTATTCTGCAACTTTATTCAACTCATTAGCACTAATAGTAAAAAAGAAAAAAATTTTTTTTTTAGTATTTTCTATGTATAAGATCATGTCACTTGCAAATAGAGATAGTTTTACTTCTTTCTTTCCAATATGGTGGCCTTTTATTTCTTTTTCTTGCCTGATTGCCTTGCTAGAACCTATAGTACAATGATGAATAGAAGTGGTAAGTGTGGGTATCCTTGTCTTGTTCCTTATGTTAGGGAGAAAGCATTTAGTTATTCTCCATAAAGTATGATAACTGGGTTTTTGTAGATGCCCTTTATTGGGTTGAGGATACTCCCTTTTATTCCAAGTTTCTTGAGTGTTTTTATCATGAAAGGGTGTTGGATTTTTTCAAATCCTTTTCTGCATTTATTGAGATTATCATGGGTTTATTTTCTTTATTCTATGAATATGGAGTATTACATTGATTTTTTATATGTTAAACCAACCTTCAGTTCCTGGGATAAGGATGGATGTGTTTTTAGATTGCCTTGTGTTTCTCACTTGCAGAAATGTACAAACTTGGTATACTAACATAATAAATGCAATAGGAATGGAGAGTGGGTAGACCTGAGAGAATATGGCCTTTGGATAATTGCTTTATTTTGAAGTGCTAAATTGTAACCTAAATAATAACTCTTCAAAAGCTTATATTGCAATGCTTTTTACAACATGGAAATAATTTTGACTTATTAAAACATAATTTCTCTGGACTTTTAAGGTAACCAGAAAAATTTGAGGATTAATGTTTATTTGGGTCCTCCTTTTTCTATCCATTGATGAGATGTCACATTAAAAACCTCAGAGTCCTGCAAGCTTCAGTTCACATTATCCTGACTTCTGTAGGATAGATACATTTTAAATTTGAAAAATGGTAATTAGAAAATCAATATGGAAGGGTCAGAAACCTATTGTGGCACATATCTCACAGGAGGAACTAGTCCCATTAGCAGGAACTAGAGTAATAAATACATAGTTAAGTATATAGAAAGGGACAAAGATTGGAGAAAAATGCTTGTTCGAAGTTTTGAAATATAGTCAGTGTATTCTTCCGCTTAAAGACTGTTTATACTCTGACATGAATTAACTTGCATTGCATATTCACCTGTGGGAATGGCTGTTTGGATGCCCAGGTACCTGTCAACTATAATTGGAAAATTGAAGTAATTGACTACCTGAAGAAATAATGAAATCAAGCATTGATGAAACATACTCTTATGCTTTTCCTTCTTTCTACTCACATCCATATGAACACCCTATCCAGAAAATAGCTGCAAGCGTCAGACATGTATTTTTCTTTATCTCTTTTATCTTGCTGTAATTGCCAGACTTCCTTTTTTCTCTGAACACTTTTTTTTTACCTAGAGGAGTTTTTCAGATTAGAAAAATCATCCAAATTTACTGAGAAAAATTTATCAAATTCTATAAGATGTTTGGACTGTATCCTGTACCTTTACCTAGGCCTCAAAAGCAGAGTAATCAGTTCCACTGACTAGGAATAAATCACCCATATTGAAACATGATTGCTCTTTTTTTTTTTTTTTTTTTAAATATTTATTTATTTATTTATTTATTTACTTACTTACTTACTTACTTTTATCCTTATAACCCTTGACAATCAGGCTAAACAGACTATTTTAATAACTGACATCCTGATATCAAGTATCTTTGGCTCTGCCTAGCAGCTTCTGTGTATTGTGATTGGGTATATATTCCTTTCATGAAAGGTATACTTTTGCATTTGCAGTGGTTTGGTACTGCCACCCTTCATTCTCTGCTTCAGTAGGGGGACACATTTTTAATACAAATGATGTTAGTCATAATATACTATCTTAATAAATACTATATTTAATAGTAAGGAATAGATTATGGAAAGATGCTTTTGGTCAGCTTTATGTGACTTTGGGTAACTTAATCCCTCTATGCCTCAGTTTTTTAATCTGTAATATGTGACTATAATAATTATTATGTCATGGTCTTGTAGTGATGATTAAATAAGTTGTTATATATAAAGTCCTTAGAACAGTGCCTGCCACATACAGAGTACATTCTTTTTAAAAGATGGCTGTTTCTGTTATTACTACCACTTCCTTACCACCACCACCATTGTTGTTGTTGTTCTTGTTATTTTAGGGATTCTATGGTTTTTGTTTCTACAAAATGGAGTTGTTTCTTCCTTTTTTAAAAATTTCTTTTTTTTTTTTTAAGTTGTGAGTTAAAACAGTCATGCATACCATACAGGAATATTTGTTTCTTTTTAGTAGATGTTCTGAGTGTATTTATAGGAATACTTTTCCACTTAATATGATTCTAAACAATCATCTTTATCTTTGTATTCAAGTGTACATAACTGATCCAGTTTTTCTCTTGGCTGCTTGTTGTATTCAAAGCTTTTTGTAAATCATATATTTCAGACCCAGTAGATAATAAAAGTAGGTATAGAATGAGTTCTCTGTCATACATTTGTTAAAAGATGTATGGTTAATACTAGTATTTGTATGATATGGGACTATCAGGAAATAGCTTTCACAACTTCAACATTAAGTTAGTGAAAAATAAAATAATGAGAAGCCATTTATGTGGTACTCCAGTAGCATTCACATATGTGTACCAGCTGGTTAGTGACACATATTAACCCAGAAGTCCTTGATCAAAAAATCATACAACTTTGAACCACAACCCAAGTGAATATATATGAATATATGTAACAGAGGAACCTGCAATAGGGTGTAACTGTGATCCATAATGTTGTTGGGTAAATTATAAAAGAAAGGTATTTTTTTAAAAAGATTTATTTATTTCTGCCCCCTTTTCCCCCTCCCGTTGTTTTGCACTCACTGTCTGCTCTCTGTGTGTTCTTCACTGTCTGCTCTCTGTATGTTCTTCTGTGTCTGCTTGTCTTCTCTTTAGGCGGCACCGGGAACTGATCCCGGGACCCTCCAGAGAGGAGAGAGGCTGCTCAATCTCTTGCACCACCTCAGCTCCCTGATCTGCTGCATCTCTCATTGTCTGTCTTCTGTGTCTCTTTTTTTTGTTGCATCATCTTGCTGCGCAGCCAGAGAGGTATTTTTATTCCTTGCACCTCCCACCTTCCAAGCATCCTTTGGGTTTGTTCAATGCTAAGGGCAACTAGTTTGCAGATGTTTGTGTCTAGTTCAGGTTTTCCTCACTATCGAAGCTTGCCCAAAGGAAGCAATATTAGTGTCCACAGTTCTTTCTTCATTTTGTCAGATTCTTTCACTAGGGAATGTTTACTCCTCCTTTTTAGAAGTAAATTGGTGCCCAAGTATAGCTATGTTTTTCCTCTCCTCCAACTTAACATTGTCAATTTTTCTAGACAGATGGGTAATTGAAAAAGAAAGTAGTTTAGGGAGAAAATGCTAATGGGGTTATTACCTGGCCTAGCAGCTTCCGCACCTGAGTATTATCAGCAAAAATTTTTACCAGCATATAATAATGGATTCTTTTAATAATCTGACTATATAGTTTAGAAGTGGAATCATTAACATTTTAATTCCTTAATTTCTTCCCTAGATTCTGGTGATGGAGGAGAAAGAAGTGTATTATCTTTATTATGCATGTAGGGGTTGTTTGTATATCAGGTAGCTGACAAAACAAACTTTTGCTGTTTTTATGTAAAACTTTATTGGGTTCTGTGAATGATTCTTTCACTTCTTTTTCTTAGTAAGAAAGTCTAAACAACATGGTCGTATCTTTTATTTGCATAAGGTCTGTATATTAGCAACCGAAATGATCTGCATAGGTAAACAGGTCAATAACCAGGGCATTGTATTTTGCCTGTATATGAAGTACTAGAGTTTTGTTTGTGAATATTTTATAGTCACCTTCATATTTGAAAGACACTTTTGCTGGATAAAGAATTCTCGGCTGACAGTTTTTCTCTTTCAGTATCCCAAGTGTATCATACCACTGTCATCTTGCCTCCATGGTTTCTGAAGAGAAATCTGCTCTAAGTCTTACTGGACATCCCTTGTATGTGATGGTTTGCTTCTCCCTTGCTGGTCTGAGAATTTTCTCTTTATCTTTGACATTTTGACATTCTGAGTAGTATGTGTCTTGGAGTAGGTCAATTTGGATTTATTCTGATTGGAGTACGCCACGCTTCTTGGACATGTGAGTTCATTTCTTTCGTGAGAGTTGGGAAATTTTTACCTATTATTTCCTCAAATACTCTTTCTGCCCCTTTTCCCTTCTCATCTCCTTCTGGAACTCCCATGACACGTATGTTGTTGTGTTTTGTGTTGTCATTCAATTCTCTGAGCCCCTGCTCAATTTTTTCCATTCTCTCTTCAATTTTAACTGTTCTATCATTGGTATCAGTTATTCTTTCTTCTATCATTTCGAGTCTGCTGTTGTGTGCCTCTAATGTGGTTTTGAGCTCACCTATTGTGTCTTTCATTCCCATGAGTGCTGTTACTTTCCTGTTCAGGATTTCAAATTCTTCTTTGCGCTCTTTCAATGTCTTCTTGATGTCATTTATCTCTTTAACCATATTGTCTTTCAACTCATTAATTTGATTTTGGAAATTTGTGCGTATCTTGCTGATTAGTTCTCTCAAATTCTCTTTCTCGTCTAGGTCTTTGATATATTCCTTTTCTCGGGCCATGTCTTCTATTTTCTCAGTATGGCTAGTAAATTTTTTGCTGATGTCTAGGCATCTGATTAGGATGTAGTTTACTCAGATGCTAAAGTTCTTTCTCTTTCATAAGGATTTAGTGGCAGGAGGCTGTTACCACTGCTCTTTGATTCTTGGCTTGACTTGGATTGTTAGGATTGGCTTTGCTGGTTGCTCAAAACTGGGCACTGGAATCCATAATTGGTTGTAGACTCGCTTCCTAGGACCTTTGGGAGTGAGGCTACAGAGGCCGGGAAAAGCCTCTCCTACTTATTTTTAATTTTCTTGCATGCACTTCTTTGGTCTGCCAGCAGATGGTGCTCTTTGGCAGCTCTCAGTTCAATGCCTGGTTGGAGTGTATTTTTTGTAACACAGACTGACTGGATCAATGTGATAGAGCTTTCTGTCTGGAGCCTAGGAGCCTTGTGATTCAAACTTCCTCTGAGACAGTTCTCCAGCCTTCTCTGGCAACCCCTTCCCTTTTCCTAGCTAGGAAATATTTCCACTCACCTCTGAGTCCTCAACAATCAGTCCCAGTTAGTAGAGAAGGAGATTGGGAGGTTTGTATATCTTTAGCCCCTTGCAGGCTCCCAAGGCAAACAATGGCGCGTCCCGACCTGACCTGGAAGGGCCTCTGGGACACGGCAGACCAAATTTGTGAGTCAAAAGCTGAGTCAGCCTTAGTCTGTGTTCCGGGGTTGGATTTCTCCGGTCCTGTGCAGACTCCCAGGGCAAAGCACTGTATGGTCCCACCCGGCCTGGAAGGGCTGGTGGGACACAGCAGACCAAATTTTTGGGTCAGAAGCTGAGTCAGCCTTAGGCTGTGTCCCTCTCTCTCCTCTTTCCTGGGATGGTGGGTCCCTGGAGCCCCCTTTGTCAATAGCCACAGTCCCAGAGGCCTGAGAATTCTGAAGTGTCTTTAGTGTGGGGGATGGTGCCGGCAGCAGCAGCCACTGGTTTCAACTCACAGTTCTGTTGCGATTTTCCTCCTTTGTATCTCTCTTCCGGGCAGTATCCAGCCTTTGTCTGGTGTCCTTAACCCTAGAAGATCTTTTTGTAGGCTATTTCTGCCTGTCCTCTAGCTATTTTTCTGGAGGAGAAGAGAGTCATGTGTCTTTCTAGTCTGCCATCTTCCCGGAAGTCTGAAGTACTAGAGTTTTGAGTGAGAAGAATCTCTTCTGTGATTGTGATATTACCTAAGTGTTCATTCATATGAGTTTCCAATAGTCGTGTCTGGTTAAACCAAAGGAAGAAAAATGCATTCATATATGATGAACTCTTCTCTCATATTAGGCTTTGGACTCTTAATGGCACTAAAAAGACTGGTACTTTTTTTTTTGGACATTTCAGTAGTTCACCTGTATGATTATTTCTTTGTTAAGGAATAGAAATCTCATCCTTAGAGTATTCATGGTACCCTATTCTAAATTTACCAGATCTCTTCGTTTTACTTATTTGTTCTGTCTATGGAGTTCTCATTAATTCTAGAGAAGGAATGAAGAGCTGGTATCAAATTTATAAATACAGGAAGCTATCTGAAGATTGGGTCCAGTCTTCTTTTGTAGAATCTTTCTTGGCAGGGCTTTATGTTTATCCCAAATACAGTTTATAGAAGCATATGCCCTAGTCCAAACTTATGTTAAATTCATTTATTCATTAATGAATCAATATTTATTTAAGACCCAATATTTGCCAGATTTGAAGATACAAAGTAGGGGAGAGAGTGTTGGGGAGGGTGGGAGGGATCCATGTCTACTTGTGGAGACATGTATAAAACAAATGATTATAATATTGTTGGGTATTAGTGCTATAATGGAGATACATATGTGTGTATGTTATATATATATATGTTATATGCATACACACTTATTTATAAATAATATATACATATATATGCACTAAAGGTTTGTAGACAAAGATCATGTTATTCTCATGGGAGTGAGAGCAAGAAACATCTTCCCAAAGGAGTTAACATTTCAGTTGCATTTTGAAAGCCAAGTAGAATAAACCAGCCAGTTCTAGTGTTAGCTCAAGAGAAGACTATGATTATGTTCTCCTACTTCATTTTTCTCCATAGAACTTATTACCATCCTATATACTTTATCCACTTATTTGTCTACTTGCTGCTCTAGAATGTAAGTTCCATGGGGGCAGAGATTATTGTCTATTTTGATTACTTTTGTGTCCTCAACACCTAGAAAAGTGCATGGCACAAAGCAGGAACTCATATATTTGTTGAATAAATGAATGAGCTTTGTGAGGTATAGAATATTGGGCTTATTTGTAGTTTTTCTTTAGCTTATTAAGGATGTCTCCCTAGAATTCCCTGAAATTTGCTCAATATTTTTCATTAGATGTAGTTGAATCTCCCTAGTGATAACATGCTATTTCCACAATGTTTCTCAAATCCATTCCCTCTCTTCTATCTCTCTCAGTTCATTTAGGCCCCCATCTTCTTTTGCATGAACTGATACAACTCCCTAATTGTTTTCTGTGTCTCTCTACAAGTTCTCTTACATTTATCCTCCGCAGCCATCATAGTAATCCATCTGAAGTACAGAATTGACTGGAACATTTTTGTTTAAAACTGTCATTAAGTGTTCCCATCTTTCCAGGATAAAAATCTGTGCTTTTTAAAAAGCACCATAGTCCATCCATAGCTTGGTTTCAGCTACATAATGGGGAGTTCTCTTTCCATCTCATAATATAATAATAATGGGTCTGTTCATTTTTTTTTTTGAATCACTAGTGCCTGGCCCATAATCGAGATGTCAGTAAATGCATTTTGAGTAAATGAATGCATATAAATGTATGAAGGAATGAATGGCTACGATGAGAAAGTTCATTGTCTTGCTGTTTAGATAAAAGAAGATATAAAAATCTAACTTATCACTATTATTTAAGAACAGTTTTTCCTTTATAAAGGAAAAACTTTCTTGCTGTCTAGCTGTTCCATACTCTGTTCTACCCTGGTTCTTTGTGGAGGTATCCTTCTTGACATTTACAGTGTCATTTTAGAAGTAATCATTGCATCCCATAGCTTTCCTCTCTACAGGCCCCTTTTCACCCTCTTCTCTATATTGAATCTTTTCTCCTTAGATATTTTCCTTATTTCTTTAGTGATTTGTATGCATATGTGTGTTTGTCCATATCCATAGTACATCTTTTCTCTGTTCTGACCATAAATTCTGGGTTTAAGGTTTTGCGTAAAATTCTGAAATTATAGGATTAAATTATTTCTACAGAAAACACACACACACCCTTGGTCTACCTGTTTCTAACTTAAAATTACTTTTATTGTACCTGTTTGTATTTTTCTTAATATCGTTCTTGTTTTTTTTCCCTTAAATGTGTATTCACAATCAGATTGAAAATCTTCAAGAACAGCTTAGAGATAAGGAAAAGCAGATGGGCAGCTTGAAAGAGCGAGTCAAATCCTTGCAGGCTGATACCACCAACACTGACACTGCCCTGACAACTTTGGAAGAAGCCCTTGCAGAGAAAGTGAGTGACTGGCCCAGACTCTTCACAGACATATGTCCATTGATTTCTCATATATCTAAAATTTTTTCCAGTGATGGGACTTGGATCTAGAATACAGAAGAAATCCCTTTGAGCAAAACGGAAAAGAGCTGTCCTTTGCTGTTGCTAGTACACATAGTACAAGGGGAAATAAAATTCATTTAGTTGTTGCCAGTTTAAGCATCTGCTTCTAGACAGGATGGATTTCACACTAGAGGTCCCCATGTGATCTCTTCTGAAGAAAAATAAAATATTTTTATTTAGATGGTTAGCTAGAATTTGGGGATGTGGAAATTTCAGACATTAACCAACAGGAAGCAATGTGTAGTCCTCCTTTACTATCCCATCTTGGTAACTAATATATTCATGAATTTTAGTTATTAATATAATGTGCTTGCTGTTTTCTAGTGTTGGTCTTGTTACTTCATTTTGTCTCTCTGTACAAACCTAGTTTTTCAGGAATAGTTGGCTAAAGAAGTGGCCCAACATGACCCATGTTATTGTCTTGGAAGGAAGTTTAGGGAATCTCCCTGGAGCACTTTAATTATTATTATTATTTTTTCACAGGGATAGAATCACTGTTCCTTATGTCTCTTGTCCATAAGTCTGAGTCCTTGGACTCAACAATGCTCTAGACAGTCTCCCAAGCATCAAGGCTTCAGCCTTAAACATACTGAAAAATAATACCCAGAAATGAACTTTTAAATTGTTTCAGCTTTCAAACTTCCTGAGTATCTATTGACAGAAAGAAATTGTAACGGTTTCTCTTTCCTTTAGCCTCCTTTATACTTTAAGCTCAACATATCAGGATTTCCTCCACTTCCTTTGTTTGTGTGTGAATTTTGAGTTGTTTCCATTACCTTCTAGACAACATATAAATTATATATAAAGAAGAAAAATATTGTTATTTATTGTCCTTAGGATGTGTGTGTGTGTTTGGTTACTTGGAAATTGAATAAATGGGATTATGACAAAAGAATGCTTTAGGGATATCTAATCCTAGTTGAGATCATAGGAAAAGAAACCTTGGGTATTTAAAAGAACAAAGCCAGATCTTTGTGATGGTAAGATAGGTATGAAGGATTAGTGCTTTAAATAGTCACCATTATCTATGAAGAGCATATAGAGGTATGAAATTTTATCATCTAAAAGCAGAATTACAATCACATGCTATAAGTACCAAAAGGAATTGCCTCATGTATTGATGTGCTTTCTTAACAGGAGCGGACGATTGAACGCTTAAAGGAGCAGCGGGACAGAGATGAGCGTGAGAAGCAGGAGGAAATTGATAACTACAAAAAAGATCTTAAAGACTTGAAAGAAAAAGTCAGCCTATTGCAAGGCGACCTCTCAGAGAAAGAGGTTAAGATCACCAAAATGGAATTATTTGGTTTGCTTAGTCATTGTATTGTGTGTGTATGTTGTTGATATTTACATCAATTCATACAAAACAATATTTGATGGGAGATTTTCTTAAGATTCTTATAGCAGCTGTATTAGCCAAAGGGGTGCTGATGCAAAGTACCAGAAATCTGCTGGTTTTCATAAAGGGTATTTATTTGGGGTAAAAGCTTACAGTTATAAGACCCCTAAGAGTCCAACTCAAGGTTACTTCCTTACCAAACTCTGTTGCCACATGTTGAAGCAAGATGGTGGGAGACGTCTGCCAGGGTTCAGCCTTTCTCTTCCCTCTTAAGGCTCTGTGGGTCCAGTTTCTTCCTATCTCAACTGTAGGCTGGCATAGGGCTTGTCTTTCTTCCTGGGGCGGTTTCTTTCTGGGCTCAGCTGCTCTGGTCTCTTTACAAGGTCAGCTGTAGAGTATTAGGCTCATCTCTCTTCCTGGGGCCTCAGGATCAAAGTTCATTCCTCTTCCATGTCTGTGGTGCTCTCTTTATTCCTCTGTATGTATCTTATTCTGTTTCTGTCTTCTTGATTGAGTGTCTGTTTATAGAGACCAGCAAAGGGGCAGGGACTTAACTCTGAGTCACCCTAATGACTGAACTTCCTGGCCCTAATTGTCATTTAATCAAGTAAACATAAAGCCTTTGAAATCAAATCATTCAAAGGGTATAATACCCAGAGAAACAGACCAGTTTACAAACATAATCATTATCTCTTTTTGGAATTCATAAATAATATCAAACTGCCACATCAGTTTTTTGGGAGACCTTAAAAGATGTTTCAGGAAGCTTTGCAGAGACATAGGAGACTGAAACATTAACATTCTAGGTCTCATCTCTCTCACTGTGTTATTAATTGGTATCAGCAGTCTGGTTGGCTAAATTGTTTCCTTTTGTTGTTAGATTATCAGTCTTTTGATGTCCTGGACAATGGACAGTTGCCACTTCTTATGGTAACATCATGGCCTTTAGCAGTGCTAATATGACTTTTGCATGTTTGATCTCCTTCCTTCCTGAGATTAATAATCCTCTCTCTTTCCATATGGCTCCATATGCGTGGACCACTGAAAAGGCATACTTGGAATCTGTATAGATAGTGACCCTTTTTGCTGTTCCCAGATGTAAGGCCCTAGTGAGACCTTTTTTTTTTTTTTAAAGTTCTGCCTTTTGAGTTGACATACTTGGAGGAAATGCATTCACTTCTAGAATTTCTTGGAGAGTTACTTTAGCATACCCAGCTCTACAGAGCCATTAGGCTACTTCCATCAGTGAACATTTCTGGGTCTGGATCCTCCAAGGGTATGTTCGTGAGGACTGGTCAGTAGAAGAGACTTCTCCAATTGTTTGTATACAATCATGGATGGGTTCTACCTGTGCAATTGGAAGTAGGATGGTGGGGTTTAAAGAAGAGATGGCCTTCAGTTTTACATTAGAATTAATTAGTAATATGGCTTGGTATTTGCCTGGCTTCCCAGAGGTAAGCTAATATTTCCCTTTTTATTCAGGAAGGGGTATCACACACTGAGGGGTGTGTACTTGGTAGATTGTCCCAGAGTAAACTTTTCAGCTTCCTGCAGTAGGTTGCAGGTGGCAGCCACTGCTTATAGGCATACTGGCCATCCTTGAGTTATTATATCCGGTTGTTTGAAAAAAAAAAAAAAAGAGGTGACAGGCCTGTGTGCATTGCCTAAATTCCGCGTCAATACGCCAGGGCTTATTCGTTACCTATCATGTAAAAACAGATAGAAAATTTTTTTCACATCTGGGAGGTCAAGTGCTGGTACTGTTAAAAGTTTTTCCTGAATAGTATGAAATGCCTGCTGTCATCCGACATTCCAATGTAGTGGTTCATTATCTCTTCCTTTAAGGACCTCATACAAAGGTTTGGCTATTAGTCTAAAATTTGGACTCCAAATATGGCAAAACCCAGCCATCCCTAGAAACCCTTGAAATTGCCTCCTGGTGGCTGGTACAGCTACTCTTGCTAATGCTTCTCTACTATTTGGCAACAGATTTCTTTGACCATTTGACAGTTCAAATCTTAGATACTTCACAGTAGGTTATGAGATTTGGGCCTTTTTCTTGGAGCCCATATATCCTCATCTGCCAGGAAGTTCAGAGTTAGGATAGTATTCTGATATGAAGCTTTCTTGGTGGTACTAGCAATCAGGACATTGTCTACTTATTGTAATAAAATTCCTTCCTGAAGTTGTGTTTCTCAGTCCAGTTGTAGCAAATCAACTTGAAAAGGGCAGGCTTGCTCAGGAGTAACCACAATGTTTATTTTCTTTGATGAGAAAGTTACTTGTGTGTTTAGTTTGGTTAGTAAGTCCCATCTCAGCAATGGTATAGGGCATTCAGGCATGTAAAGGAAACTGTGTTAAGATTATTTTCTCCCAGTTGGCACTTGAGGGGTTGTAGAAAGGATTTATTTGCCCTTTCCCCTGATACTCCAGTAATAGCCATAGTTGTTGGCAAAAGAGGGCCCTGCCTTTCATTTAGAATGGAGTAGGTTGCTCTGGTGTAGGTTGCTCTGGTGTCTACCTAAAAGTCTGTGAGCTCCTTTCTCACCATTAGGGCTCTTTGTGGGAAATGTCAAGGGAATTAGTTGGATTGAGCAGTGCTCTTGGCCCCATCAATCCTGGCTGCTTTTGTAAAGCTGGGGCATTTGATAAGTGGACTTGCAGAGGGCCTTTGGCATTCCTACTTCCAGTGGTCATCTTGTTTGCAATAAGCACATTGTTGTGTTTGGTTAGGCGTAGGGGGCCCCAGGGCTTCTTACCCATAGATCATCTGTTTGGATCCATTGATTTCTTCTTGGAGTCTGGCAGGTTGTGGCTCAAAGCAGTGGCCAGGAGAGCAGCTTGCTGCCTTGTACCTTGCTGTTTTTGTTTTTCTTGGGTCTGATCTCAGTTATTAAAACCTTAAAAGCAATCTTAAACAATTGAGACATAGGCATTCCTAATCCCCTCTCCAGCCTTTGTAGCTCTTTCCTTATATCTGGAGCACTTTGACTAGTAAAAGTCATATTGACTAACCTCATATTGTCCAGGTATTCCAGGTCCAAGTCAGTGCATTGTCTGAATGCCTCAAGTACTCTTTTATGATACATTCTTTATAATGGTTTAGTTTGGTCTGCTCCCTGGAGTCATTTGGGTTCCACCCAGGCTCTGCCTCTGGGATGGCCAGTGCTGCTGACATTCAAATCGGGTTGTTAGGCTGTAATTCATGCAGTCTATCAGCCTCCTGGTGAGCTTTTTCAAAAACCATCCTGCATTCCTCAGGCATGAGGAGGGTGTGTATGAGGGCCTGAATGTCTGCCCAGGCCAGGTTATGTGTAGCAAAAAAGGAAGTAAACAGATTCTGTCCTTTTTGGGTCATCTTGATAAGAGGGCATATTATTCTTCCAGTTATACAGGTCAGAAATGGAGAAGGGAGAATACACCTATATTAACCCTCTGGAGTTGCCTTGATCATCTAGCCCTGAAGAAACTTGTCTGAGTGGGACTTGCCCTGCCTGGGATTGAGCATTCCCCAGACCAAATTTTAGTATCCTGTCAGGTGTGGGAGGGGGAGACCGTTCCATCTTGACCAGTAGGTAAAGAAGGGTATAAGGTGGGAAGCGGGTGTGGCTCAGTGGATAGAGCCCCCGTTTACCATATGGGAGGCCCGGGTTCGCGTCCCGAGGCCTCCTTGTGAGGGCACGCTGGCCTGAGCGGTGCAGTGGGCTGATGCAGCAACCTCACGGCAGGAAGCGGGTGTGGCGCAATGGATAGAGCACCCGTTTACCATATGAGAGGCCCCGGGTTCGCTTCC
>JAQZBX010023883.1:0-30543 GCA_029593785.1 Cabassous unicinctus
CTTTTTTTTTTTTTTTGAGCCATTTTCTTAGTATAGCTTGTAACTGCTGATGTGTACACATCTGGTTAGGATATAGTTTACTCAGATGTTCAATTTCTTTCTCTTTTGTAGGGATTTAGTGGCAGGAGGCTGTGAGTTACCACTGCTCTTTGATTCTTGGCTCACCCTGGATTGTCAGGTTAGTCCCTGCTAATTGCTCAAAACTGGGATCTGGACCCAGTAATTGGTTTTAGATATGCTTCTTAGGGCCTTGGAGAGGGAGGGTAGAGGCCAGGAAAAGCCACTCTTACTTATTTTTAATTTTCTCACATGCACTATCTTGGTCTGCCAGCAGATGGCACTCTTTGGCAGCTCTCAATTCAATGCCTGGTCCGAGTGTATTTGTTGCAACACAGACTGGATCAATGTGATAGAGATTACTGCCTGGAGGCTAAGAGCCTTGTATTTCAAACTTTCTCAGAGATAGTTCTCCAGCCTTCTCTGGCAGCCCCCTCCTTTTCCTGAGTAGGAAATATTTCCACCCCTCTCTGAGTCCTCAAGAATCAGTCCATGTTAGTAGAGAAGGAGATTGGAGGGTTGTATATCTTTAGTCCCTTACTGGTTCTCAAGACAAAAAACGGTGTGGCCCCACCTGGCCTGAAAGGGCTCCTGGAACACAGCAGACCAAATTTGAATCAAAAGCTGTGTCAGCCTTAGGCTGTGTCCATCTCTGTCCCCTTTCCTGGGGTGGTGGTTCCTTGGAGCCACCTTTTTCTGTAGCTGCAGGCCCAGAGGCCCAAGAATCCTAAAGTGTCTTTAGTGTGGGGGAGGATGCCGGCAACAACAGCCGCTGGTTTCAACTCACAGTTCTGTTGTCGCTATTCCCCTCCTTTGTCCCTCTGTCCTCTGTCCTCTGGGCGGTGTCCAGCCTTTGCCTGGTGTCCTGAACCCTAGAAGATCTTTTTCCAGGCTGCTTAAGCCTGTCCTCTAGCTATTTTTCTGGAGAGAAGAGAGTCCCACATCTTCCCAGTCCACCATCTTCCCAGAAGCCCCTCTTGTTGGCTTCGATACCAACTTAACTTCAATAGTACTCACAAACTATGTCCCAGTACCCCTCTGTCCCCCCAATTTATGTAGCCATCAGTTCTTATGAAAAACTGCATGTTCACACATTACCAAAACCACTGATTTTCCATTACAGTAATGCATTTGCCTTTTAGATCCTGTAGGAAGTAGAAAGCGGAGCTACAAACCAAAAGTACAAGTGTATTGGTATATTTACCCATGTCGTTACCCTCACAGGAGAGCCTTATTTCTTGTGGCTTAAATCTTGTCTAGTGTCCTTTCTTTCAACCTGCAGAACTCTCTTTAGCATCTTTTATAGGCTAGTCCAGTGGTAAGAAACACCCTCAGCTTTTGTTTATCTGGGAATGTCTTAATCTCTCCCTCATTTTTTTTTTATTAGAGACGTTTAGGTTTACAGAAAAATCAAGCAGAAAACACAAACTTCCCATATACCTCCCTCAAACAAACACACAGTTTTCTGAATTATTAACACTTTACATCAGTGTGGTATCTTTGTTACAATTATCAAACAATGTTATACTATTAATTATAGCCCATAGCTTTTATTAGTGTTCACTGTGTTGTATGGTCCTATTTGTTGTTGTTGTTGTTCTAGTAAATTAAAATCTCCTCTTTTAACCACATTGGAATATATTATTCACTGCTGTTAATTACTTTCTCAGTGTGCTACCATCGCCACCATTCATTACCAGAACTTTTCCATTAACCCAAATAGATACTCTGAGCAAAAATGACTCCCCAGGTGCGAAGGAAGACTGGGGAGGCCCTGAGAGAGCCGAGTCACCCCTCCCACCCCCACCCCACCCCACCCCACCCCACCCCCGCCGTCTTCTCCAGCGGGGTCGGGGCAGACCTCCTCCTGGCTCGTGTGGCTGTGCAGCTATTTCACATCACCTGGACAACGGGGATGATCGTGTATCCAGGGGGGTGCCTGCTCATAGCACAGGCTCAGAGAATCTGGGGAAAGCTGGCACTTAGGAGGGGGCGCGCCCCGAAACGGAGCCTCTGCGACCCCAGCCCCCTCATCTGGGCTCTCCTTAGGCTTGCGGCGTCCCAAGGCCTCCTCGCCCGGGCGGCTGCTGGGGCTCCCCGCCTTGACCTCCGGGGTCCGCGCCTCCGGCCTCCATCACGAGAGGGCAGATCCCGGGCAGGACGCCCCACTCCTCCCCTCCGGTGCGGGAGGCCGATTACAAAGAGTCCCGCAGCTCTGGGTCCACGCCCTTGGCGGCTCCTGGCATCCAAAGGCACCACCTCCCCCCCACCACGAGGGATCTGGCGTTAAAATAAAATAGAGGCTATTGGACACGGGATTCCAGCCAAGGCCAACCCGGACCGAGACACCTCAGGACGCGCAAGCTTGCTGAGGTGGCCTCTAAGGAAACGCGGACGGCGCCGGGAGGCGGGGCTTCCACCCAGCCAACCAGAAGGGGCCGTCAGGGGGTGGGCGGGGCTTCCGCCCACTGGCCAATCAGGACGTTGTCCTCGCGGCTTCCGGGCTCGCTGTACGGAAGCCCCTCGGGGGCGCACCTTGCTGCTCCCGGCCCGGCGGCCAACTCGCGGATGCTTTGTTACCCAAATAAACTCTGAGGTTTTCCAGTGCCTCAGCTTGTCTTTCACGCAGGCCTGTGGCCTCTGGCACTAGCACGTGGCCTCGAGAGACCGCCAGGCGGGGGGACGCGTCCGGGCGGCAGAGCCGGTTAGCGGCGGGGAGATGTGGGACCCGGCGGCAGGGACCCGGCGCGTCACCTGGGGCTCCGCAGTCCGCATGGCGCTGCCCATGTCCTCACATGCCAGCGCCCACCTCGTGGCTTCGGAACAACCCGAGGCCGAGGCCCCCGCCCCCGGAAGCGCCGGCCCCGCCGCGGAGCGCACGGGAACTACACTGTCCAGGCTGCTGCGCGGCCCGGAACTGCATTTCCCAGCATGCCTCGGGGGCGCCCAGGTCCTGCCCCCCCACCTGGCCCCGGCGCCGGAAGCAGCTCCCGCGCGTCTGGCAGGTGCGGCGGGGCGCAGGTGAGCCGCCACGGCCTCGCGGGGGTCGCAGCGGACGGGCCGGGGCCTGAGTCCTGTGTGCTCGGTGGGGGCCCCTGGGCGGGGGATGGCTCCGGCCTGCCCGCGCGCTTGCGGCGGCGGGCGTCTGGCAGGGCCCCCGCGTCGGCTGGCGGGAGGAGATGCCCGGCTCCCGGGACAGGGTCCTGGAGGGCGGGCTGAGCCCGAAGCGCGACTTGCCCCGGAGGATCCAGGCTCGTTAGGGCTCCCCGGCCCGCCGCGGGTGGGCACGGGCTGCGGGCTCGGGCGCGCCGCTCCCAATCTGTGGCATACCGGCTTTGGCAGAAGCCCCAACGATCTGGGCGGCAACCAACCCCTGCCCCAAGGTTCTCTGCCTCCTGCCTTTCGCGGGAGGGGAGCACAATATACCCTTGCTCGGGCCAATAGGAGTCCTGGGTCCGGTCTGCAGGGCAGAGCTTGGGAGCAGCCTCAAGGCCTCTGGTGAGCCTTAGAGGAAGGGCTCTCTGGGAAACACGGCCAGGAAGAGGGGGTGCTAGTTTTAGCTGAGTCTGTCTGGTCCAGAGCTCCGACCTTTCCCCCTACCTGAGGGCCTCACCCTGTGATGGTTGCCCCAGGGAGCTCAGAGACAGCACTTGGGCCATTGCTGTGGGCCCTGTGCTGAGGGCAGGGACCCCAGTCAGGAGCATGTGAGGGGAGTGGGGCTCAGGCTGACTGCTTTTGGGCCTCCAGGTGCAGCCGACATGGGTGAGCCGGGGGGCTCCATGCGGATCCTCGTGACAGGGGGCTCTGGGCTGGTAGGCAGAGCCATCCAGAAGGTGATAGCTGACGGGGCAGGCCTGCCTGGAGAGGACTGGGTGTTCGTCTCCTCCAAAGATGCTGACCTCACGTGAGCAAGCCGATCCCTGGAACCTGCCCCCAAGTTTCTTCCAGATCTCTGAGCTGGCAGCAGCCAGGTGTCCTGCTTCCCCGCCAGGTGTCTGGGCTGGGCCGGATCTGCCATGCTCCTAGGCAAACACCCTCTCATCTCTAACCAGAAGTCCATGCCCTCACACCACCCTGGCACTCAACGCGGCCACTTTCCCTTTTGCCAGCCCCACCTGGCATCAGGCCTGGCCCAGCTCCCAGCCCCCTTGCCCTGGAGCTGCTAGTTGCTATCAGCCTGGGGACCCCTAACAGCCCAGCTCCCTCCAGGGACACTGCACAGACGCGGGCCCTGTTTGAGAAGGTCCAGCCCACACACGTCATCCATCTTGCTGCAATGGTGGGAGGCCTGTTTCGGAACATCAAGTACAATTTGGACTTCTGGGTGAGTGAGGAGGGCCCCCAACAGGGCTTGGGAGCCATGCGCTCCCAGTTCTGGAACTTCCTGGCTGGGTTCCCACCCTCACAGGTTCACATCCCTCCCTGGGAAGTTCCTGAGGCTGGAGCTTGGCACAGCCCTGGTGGGTACAGCCCAAGGGTCTCCAATGACCCACACTTGGTGCTGTGGCCTGAGAGGCACTCAGGTGGACCCATAAGGAAAAGCCCTGGAGCTGATGGCCACGTATAGGCCTGAGAGAAGCCAGTGCTGGCCCTGTGTCCTTAGGCTGGATCCTGCTTCCTGTGCCCTTGGGGCTCCCAGCACCTGCCTGGTCCACTGCACTAAGCCAGGCACACTGGCACCCTGGAGTACAGTGGGAGCAGGGCCCTGTGTGGTTGTGGCACGTGCCCTGGAGGGGAGCACAGCCCCTGAGGGTTGGCCCCACCTGCCTCTGGGCACCTGGCCTTGGCCTGGCTCGGACCGGCCAGGCACCGGGACCAACAGGGGCTCAGACCAAACCTGCCCAGGCCCCCTCCTTCCACAGGGGCCCACTTCTCCACCTCAGCCCTCCCAGTAGACCTCCTGGCCCCCACCTCTCCTGTCTCCTCCAGGCCAGTCCAATTGCCCTGGCCACCTCATGTCCAATTTATGGAGGTGAAAGTGGAACCCTGGAATGGGAAGAGCTGGCCAAACTTTCCCTGTTACTCAGGGGAAGCACCTGTGGCGGTGGGGTAGAGTAGAGGCTCTTCTCCCAAATATTGGGAGCCCCACCATTATCCCAGGGCCAGAGTGGGCCCCTAGGCGCTTTTCCCCCTCATCCATCACCTGCCCTGCCCTCCAAGGCCCCTGTGGGTGGGCCCCAGGCCTGAGCTGAGAAGGCCGGGGAGGGCCCTCCTGCAGCCCTGGAGGTGGTGGGCTGGAGGCCTGGAAGGGGCAGGGTTTTTGGAAGGTCAGTGCTGGGAGGAGTTAGGTTGAGCAGGCCCAAGCACTGCCCTCATCAGGGGGGCAGAGCGTGTCCCCACCTTGTCTCTGGAGGACAGGTGAGGGCTGGGGTGCCTGGAGGAGCCTGAGCCTGCCCTGCCCACCCCTGCAGAGGGAAAACGTGCACATCAACGACAACGTCTTGCACTCGGCCTTCGAGGTGGGCACCCGCAAGGTGGTCTCCTGCTTGTCTACCTGCATCTTCCCTGACAAGACCACCTACCCAATCGACGAGACCATGGTGAGCGGGCCGGGCCTGATATGGGCGGGGCCTGACCTGGCAGAGGGGACCTGCTCTGATGGTGTGGGCAGGACCAGGAAGTAGTGTGGGCCTGGGGGGTGGGGCAGTCTGGCCGGGGGCAGGCTGGGAAGTTGTCAGCTCAGTGCATCCTCTCCTGCCCCCAGATCCACAATGGCCCCCCCCACAGCAGCAATTTTGGCTACTCTTACGCCAAGAGGATGATCGACGTGCAGAACAGGTCCTTCTCGCGCCCACCTCTCGGGCCTAGCCCGGCCCCCCTCCCCACGGCCTCATCTCCCCACCTGGCTGCCTGCGGGTTTCCCCAGGGCAGGGGTGGGGGTGGGGTTGGGCCCCGGCCGGGGCAGGGTGCAGACGGCCGTCCCTCTGCAGGGCCTACTTCCAGCAGCACGGCTGCACCTTCACCGCGGTCATTCCCACCAATGTCTTCGGGCCCCATGACAACTTCAGCATCGAGGACGGCCACGTGCTGCCCGGCCTCATCCACAAGGCGCACCTGGCCAAGAGTGGGTGCCCAGGTGGCTGGCTGGGGAGGGGGCAGGAGGGGCGGGTCCCCGCAGCCCCTCTGACGTGTCCCGTACCTCTGCACCCCCAGGCAGCGGCTCCGCCTTGACAGTGTGGGGTACCGGGAAGCCACGGAGGCAGTTCATCTACTCACTGGTTCGTTTCGGGGGTGCCCTGCCCCCAGAATGGGCTCCCTGTCCACGCCCCTGATCGTGCCTTTGACCGGGCAGCAAACACTGTGAGCCCCTGGGCTTGCCCGTGCTGGGGCAGGGGGAGCCGGGGCTGGTGGATCCATTGCTGAGCCCTGTAGGCTCTTGGCCCCCTGCAGAGCTCAGTGGGAGGAAGGCCCTGGCAAGTGGGGCTCTCGGAAGACTGAGCAGAGGGAGGGAGCGCCCTGCCCCCGGGGCCTTCCTTAGAGGTAACCTGTGGCGTCCGGCCCCGCCCGCCCTCCAGGACCTGGCCCGCCTCTTCATTTGGGTCCTGAGGGAGTACAAGGAGGTGGAGCCCATCATTCTCTCAGGTGTGTGCCCTGCACATCTGCCCTGGCGTCCAGCTCAGGGGTGCCAGGCTCTGAGGGGCAGCCGCATGGAGTGGGGGGCCGTGGGGTAGGGCCAGCAGCCTTGCCAAGGCGTTGGAGGCCTCAGCGGGCTGAGCGGCCCCCTCCCCGCAGTGGACGAGGAGGATGAGGTGTCCATCAGGGAGGCAGCAGAGGCAGTAGTGGAGGCCATGGACTTCCACGGGGAGGTCACTGTATCCTTTGGCTCTGCGGGGTTTCCTGGGCTGCCCAGTGTGGACACTGCCAAGCCTCACCCCTGAGAGACCACCGGCCTCTTCTGCTGAGCTGCACCCTGCTCCCTGTCCGGAGGCTTCCGCCAGGGAAGGGCAGAGCAGGCGGCACGTGCTGGTGGCTCAAGGGCAGCCGGGAGGGGAGGGGCCTCCTTCCGCTGTGGCCTTGACCAGGACGCCCAGTTTGACACAAGCAAGTCAGACGGGCAGTTTAAGAAGACCGCCAGCAACGGCAAGCTGCGGGCCTACCTGCCTGACTTCCAGTTCACGCCCTTCAAGCAGGGTGAGGCCCAGGCCTTCCCCGAGAGGTGGGGTTAGGGCGCCCGGCAGAGCCGGGTCCACGGGGGCTTGTGCTCACCAAACCCTCCTGGGAGCAGGGAGCCCAGGCCCAGAGGGGTGGCTTCCCTGATGGCTAGCGGGGTCAGCGTGGCCCCAGCCCTCACCTGCACACCTCCGCAGCTGTGAAGGAGACCTGCGCCTGGTTCAGCGACAACTACGAGCAGGCCCGGAAGTGAAGCCGGGGTCTCTGAGGCCCGGCTGGGCACACAGCCGCCAGAGGCCCGCAAGTCACCCTCGAGCCGGCGGGAGCCCCATTCCAGCCCTCCGGCAGCTGTCCAGCGGGGCCGCCGTTCATGTCTGTCCTCAGGAAAAGCAAGGCCTGGCCAGGCGCCGGTGCCGGGGTCCTGTGCCTGTCCTCACCTTGTCTTGCTCCCCCACTGCCTGGAGCCAATAAAGTGCATTGTCCCGGGCATGGCCCCTCGGCTTCCGCGCCCTTGGCGGCAGCTTGGGCGAGGGTCCCACCTGCCCTCCCCGTGGACAGGTGTCCTGCAGGACGGCTGCTGTGTCCTCACTTTTCGTGGGAAGACAGCTCAGTCCACAGCCAGGAGAGAGCTGGGTGCGGGCCCAGGGCTGCCCTGCTCAAGGCCCTGCCCACCCTCGCCCAGCAGCCACCCCTCTTCCCACTGTCTACCTCGGCGCTTGGCAGGGACACCCCAGCACCTTCCCTGCCTCTGGACCGCCAGGTCCAGGCTGCTTCTATCTTGCCGTCAACTGCCCCAGCCCCTGCCTGTCAGCCAACTGCCCCCCTGCCTCCTTCATTGCCCCCAGCGACAGCCCTAACAGAATCACGGTGGTGTCTCGGTCCTTCACCTTGACTGTGGTCTGCCGGGCCCCATGGGATCCAGCCCCTGCGCCTCTCCTCCATCACCTCCTCTGGCTCACATCTCTCGGCCCCCCTGGCCTTCAGTCACAAACACGAGTGGTTCCCTGCCCAGGGTGACCGCCCCTTTCTGGAGCTTCCTGTGACACGGTATAGTGCTTCCAGGGCGCTGTACGTTTCCTGTTTAATAACGTAGTTGTGGGACGAAGGAGAGGAGGTGCAGGCAGGCCCAGGGCCACAGCACTGAGTGCACAGCAAGCACTTGCGGCTCTAGCCACTCCCCCCACGTGTCCTGGCTGCAGTGGCCGGGGCAGCCACCCGGTCTCCCTCCAGCCCCTGCCCCGTCATTTGCTCAGAACATTGACTGCTCTCTAGAGGCCTCTCAGCCAGAAGGCAGGGAGGGCCGTCCAGGGGTGCCGGGCCCAGGGCCCGGTGAGTAAACGTGGGAGAGCCCAGGAAAATGCCACAGCGGAGTTCAGAAAACATCTTGTAAAGTGCAATCTTAGACTGGTAAACAGTGAAAAGAAAAATGCACTCTTTAAGCTTTATTTTTCCCAAATCAGTCAAAGATTACAACCACCCCCACCTTCTCCCCCTTCCGTCTGCCTGCCATCGCCTGGCCGAGTCCATTTCCTGGGGACCACCCAGAGGATCCATGCTTAGCTTCCCAGTGGGAGGCTTGTGATGTGACAGCCCACCAGGCAGGGGCTGGGTCCCTCCACCCCAAACGGAGCCCCCTCCCTGGAGCTCGCTGGGAGACTACAGGACTGGCTCCAGGAACTTTTTTAATACAGGAACGCGGCAGGGCCCTGCTCACCCATTTCACTGGTGATGCTAATTCTATGGTGTCACCATTGGGCCTGCTGCAGCTTGGGGAGAAGCTGGGCCTCAAGCCCTGACGGCACCCCTCAAGCCTAGGGATGGGTCCACTGCGTCCCGCGTCCGCCGTCTCCAAACGGAGAGCCAGGGCGACGGGCAAAACGCGGCCCCCACCCAGAGAAATCGGCCTGGAGCTGGCGGGCGCCTACACCCCAGCCCTGGCCCGCGGGGCCCCGGGGTGCGCCGTCACGGCGGCTCGTTGCCAAGCGACCACCAATCGGCGGCCTCCGAGCACTGCAGCATCCCCGCGAGGGGCGCCCCGAGGGAACCGGCCACACTGAGCTGACCGGTGGCGGCGTGGGGGCTGCGCCGACGGCAGGGTCTGGGCTATCGCGCCAGGCCCGCACCCTCCCCGGCCTCTCCCCTGTGTAGCTCCGAGCGCCCCGCGCGCACGCCGAGTCCTGCCACGGCTCCCGACGCCCTCGGCACAGGCGCAGGTGCTCAGCCGCCGAGCCCTTCCCGCGCGTCCGCGCCGCCAGCCCGCCCGAGGCCTCCGCGTCCCGCCCCGCCGAGGGACTCGAGCGACCCTCGCCTCCCCGGACCCCGGAGCAGCGCGGGGCGGGGCACTGCTCGGCGAGCCAGTAGGCACGACCGGGAGCCGGAACCGGAGGGGCGGGGCGCGCGGCCACGACCGCGATTCGGCGATGGGGGCGCGGGGCGGGGCGCGGCGCGGGGCGGGGCGCGGCGCGGGGCGGGGCGCGGCGCGGGGCGGGGCGCGGCGCGGGGCGGGGCGCGGCGCGGGGCGGGGCGCGGCGCGGGGCGGGGCGCGGCGCGGGGCGGGGCGGGGCGCGGCGCGGGGCGGGGCTCAGCCGGGCGGCGAGATGGCAGCGGCGTCCCCGCTTCGCGTGGGCTTCGTGGGCGCGGGCCGCATGGCGGAGGCCATCGCGCAGGGCCTCATCCGAGCAGGTGGGCGCGGGGCCCCGTGGGCGCGGGGCTTGACTCCGGCACCGCTCTGGCTCGGCGGCCGCCTTTGGGGGAGGGACGGACATACGTGCTCCTCGGAGCGGCCTTCCTGCGGTGCTGGCCACACCGGAGGCGGTCTCTGTGCTCGGAGGAATCTGGCCGAGCTCCTGGGCCTGGAGTGAGGGTCATGGGGTGGGACGACCTTTCCACCAGGCGTGGGACAGGGTGCCCGAGTCTAGGGCGGAACGCGGGCCCTCCCCAGGGGCGACCCTCTACCCCCTGGGACACTGCGCCCCTCGCTGAGCGCTGGGCGGGCCGGGAGTGGCTGACCGGGCGATGGGCTCGACTGGAGGATGGAGATGCGTGATGAGTGTGTGAAACACGCAGGATTAGGAGGTCTGGTATCATGAAACAAAGCCCACGTTTTTGTATTGATTACACGTTGAAAGGATAATTTGGGTGTGCAGGGATAAATAAACTATTGTGCAAATTAGTTTCACCTGTTTCTTTCCCTTTTTTAACGTGGCTACGAGACAATGTGAAGTTACCCAGGCAGCTTGGATGCTCTTTGTTGTGGACAGCGCTGGCTTGGGGCCTGGGTTCTTCCGTCCCGGTACCAGCTTCACTCCCGGTAGCTCCCGGCAGGCTTGCTCCACCTGGGCGCTGTGGGCACGTGGGGCTACGACGTGGAGTGGCAGCCCTGGCCTCTCCCTGGTAGACGCCAGGAGCACAGCCCGGTGTCCCTCGGGTGCACCCTCATCCTGGCCAGGCACCCCTGGTCAGTCCTAGCCCCAGATGCCCCACAGAAATCTGGGTGGAGAGGCTTGGGTGCCTTTTGGCTGGCTGGCTGCCTCAACCCTATATCAAGGTCCAGAGGAGCCAAATCAAACTAGTTTACTAGTCGCAGGAGCTTCCCCTGGGCGTTCTGCACAGACTCTACCAGGCAAGCTGCGGGATGGCTGACCCAGCGAAAAAAAGTGGTTTCTCCCAAATGGGCGTCGAACCTCCGCTGGGACACCTCAGCACAGCTGCAGCCCTCTCAAGCGGGGCACTCCACCCCTGGCCCTTCCTGCCTCGGTATTCTCCACACCCGGCCCTGGGCCCTCTCCTGGGGCTCCTGGCCCCTGGGCAACGGGCACAGTGCTCCTTCCCTTCCCAGGAATCCCAGAACCCTGAGGTCCGGCCACGTTCATCTTTGCGCCGAGCAGGCTGGGTGCTCGCAGGTGTCTGAGAGCCTTCAAGCCAGGGGCAGGCTAGCCTGGCTCCCCCCTTTCCTTCCTGCCACCCCCACCCATCTCCCCTCCGCAGGAAAAGTGGAAGCTCAGAACGTGCTGGCCAGCGCACCCACTGACCGGAACCTCTGCCGCTTCCAGGTGAGCACGGGGCTGCGGCGGTCCTTCCTGGCTCCTCTTCCTCAGCCACTTGCAGGAAGGAAATGCAGCGTATTTCACGGAAGGTTTGCAGCTGCTGCGCTGGAGAGGTGGAGATCCAGGAGGGTCAGGAGGGGGGCCTGGGGGCGGGTGCTGGCATCGGGGTCTGTGAGGCTGGCGGCTGAGCAAGGTGGGTGGGCTGGGTGAGAGTGCAGGGTGGCCCCAGCAGGTGGGGCCGTGGTGCGGGCGACGCCCCAGCTCCCACAGCCCTCTAAGTCTCCGGCTTCCTGGTGCAGGCTCTGGGCTGCCAGACCACCCACTCCAACCAGGAGGTGCTGCAGTGCTGTCTGCTCATCTTCTTTGCCACCAAGCCCCACGTCCTGCCGGCGGTCCTGGTGGAGGTGGCCCCTGTGGCCACTGCCGAGCACATTTTGGTGTCCGTGGCTGCTGGGGTCTCTCTGTGCACCCTGGAGGAGGTGGGTGGCCTATGTGGGGTGAGGTGGAGGGGTGGGCCTTCCCTTCAGCTGTCAGAGGGCCTTGGCCCGGAGGAGGCGCTGCTGGCCAACCCGGCTTCCCGTCCCTCACTGGTCCAGCCTGGCTCCAGCCCACGCTCCACCCTTCAGGAAGCCCAGACGCTGGGACAGTGGGACCAGTGGCAGAGACCCCAGGCCAGCCTGCCGGGGCTGCCACAGCTCTTGGAGCCACACCTGGGGAGTGGGAGAGGGGTCTGCAGCCGGGTGGCGCCCGGGTCTGCTGGGCGGGCCCGTCCCCCAGGCCCCTGATCCCGGCTCTCTCTGCCAGCTGCTGCCTCCAGGCACACGGGTGCTACGGGTCTCGCCCAACCTGCCCTGCATGGTCCAGGAGGGCGCTATCGTGGTGGCGCGGGGCCGCCACGCCGGGCGCAGCGAGGCCGAGTTCTTACAGACCCTGCTGTCAGCCTGCGGGTGGTGTGAGGAGGTGCCCGAGTCCTGCGTGGACATCCACACTGGCCTCAGTGGCAGCGGCGTAGCCTACGTGAGTGTTATCTCACCCACCCCTGCAGGCCCACCACAGCCTCTGCCCTCAGAGTGCAGCCCTTGGGGCTGGAGTGCTTGTCCCCTGAGCTCTTCCCTTCCTGTCGGTCCAGGACCCTCGGGCGTCATCGCTTCCAGAAGAGCGGGCCTTCCTGGGCCTCTGGGGCCAGCGCCCTGGTGGCCGGTCTGTTTGGCTTCGCGCCTGAATGTGCTGCGCATCCCCCGGGGCCATGCGCTGGGTCCCTGGATGTGGGATCTGACCCCTTGCTCTCCCCCGTCGCAGGTGTGCGCATTCTCAGAGGCCCTGGCAGAAGGCGCCATCAAGATGGGCATGCCTGGCAACCTGGCCCACCGCCTCGCCGCGCAGACGCTGCTGGTGAGCCAGGGCAGGCCCTGGGCTGCCGCCTCCGGGCGCTGGGGTGGGAGGGTGGGAGGCATGCCTGAGAAGCGGGGCACTGGGGGGCTGAGCGGGGGGGCTGAGCAGGGCACGGGGCCTGAGCAGGAGCAGGGCCGCCACCCGCCAGCCCCCAACGTCCCTCTCCCCAGGGCACGGCCAAGCTGCTGCTGCAGGGGGGACAGCATCCCGCCCAGCTGCGGTCGGACGTGTGCACGCCAGGCGGCACCACCATCTACGGGCTGCACGCCCTGGAGCAGGGCGGGCTGCGGGCTGCAGCCATGAGCGCCGTGGAGGCCGCCACCAGCCGGGCTAAAGAGCTGAGCAAGTAGAGCACAGCCCTGGGTGCCACCGCCTCCCTGCCCTGCGACTCACGGGCAGGAGGCACCTTTTAAAGGACTCCTCTGGGGGTGAGGGACCCCCACGTTCACGGGGAGGGCATCGAGGATGAGCGCAGAGTGGCCTTGGGTGCCTGGACCTGTGCTCTCCCTTAGACTTCCCAACCTGAGAACCAGGGTCTGGGGCCGCCATGCTGTGCTCCCACCCTCCCCCAGGCCCTGGACAGTGGCCCCTGGCATCTGGACAGCCCTCCCTGGGGCCAGGAGTCCCAGAGCTCCCCTGGGCTGTGCCTAGGACCCTTCACCAAGTCCCTTCACAGACCAATAGGTCAGGGACGCCAGGAAGTCAGGGCGGGAGGGAAGGCCGTGGAATTACAAGCTGGGGCCCTGGGGCCTTTGGGTGGGATGGGCCTCGGGGTCAGCTACCTGCACTTTCCCCTGCACCAGTCCAAGCAGAAGAGCGTGGAGCTGGCAGCGGGGCTGTGGGTGGTTTTTGGGGTCACTTCTTGCTGTGCCACTTACCAGCTGTGACTTGAGGCAAGTAAGTCTCCTGCCCTTAAACGAGGGCTGAGGGCACCCACGTAGCAGCGCCAGGGACACAAAAGGGTGCAGGTACCACGCTCCCTCTCCAGCCACAGCCTCCTTGCCCTTCACCTTCTCGCTCCCTCCCTCCAAAACCGCAGCCCGCCCTCCCCTCTGGCCCCCAGCAGCCTCTGGGCCACTACTGTCTGGGATGAGCCTGGCTCTGCCACCTGTCGGGTGGGGGAGTCCACACCTCTCATCTATAAAGTGGGGATGAAGACAGCTTGCAGGCTAAATGAGAGGGCGGTTGGTTGGAGCCTAATAAAATCAAACTTGAACTGGTTATTTTGTTTTTGGAACATTTCACCTGAGGCCCAGGACACTGGGCTCAGGGACCATGGGGCTGGCAGGGATGGGGGGGGGGGCTGGAGGGCAGAGGTTTCCCACCCTGTCTGCTTACTGTGACCTGAGAGCTCCCTGTGTCCCCTGTACCCCTGGAACCACAGAATCCGTGGGCCCAGCTGGAGGGCAGCCTGCCGAGAGGGTGATGCTCAATGACGGGCACAAGTTATTTTATCAAGGGGGGGACACTGGGGGGCAGGTCGATGACCCAGTTGTTGGTTGGCCAAATCTTCACCGTATATTCAAGTCTTAGAGTTACTGTTTCTCAGGGTAGAGTGGCTGGGGATGATCAGTATCTTTAATCTGGTTTCTATGCCCCCCATCGCTGTTTTCAACAATGGGGCATTCTAGATCCAAGCACTGGATCAGGAGTCTCAAAGGTGAGACTTTAAAATGGGAGGTTAGTGGCAGCCGGAAGAGGAAATGCAGGATCAGCTCATGAAGCTGACTTGAACCAAAGCTTGGGGTGACTTAGGGCCACCTGGCCAGGTGCTCTGCATCCTGGGTGGGGGGTGAAGGAGTGACCCTCACCCAGGACAAACCCCACAGGTCAGCAGCCCCGGTTGGAGGGCACACTGTGTGTCCAATCCTCTCACCTGGAAACACTCGGCCACGGGCCAGCAGTGGGCAGGTCCCTCCCCATGTCCTGCTCTGCTGGACAGCGGCCACTGTCAGGGTCGCTTCCCCAGGTGCCAGTTTCCTCACCTCCACACCTTCACCCGCTGGAAACGCACAGGTCGCTGTGCCCCCTTCCCGGCCCAGCGCCACCGTGGTGCAGAGCCCGACGGAATGGCCCTGGCACCACTTCCTGGGGCGCTCGGCCTCTCCAGGGGTGCCTGGGCGGAGGACACGTGGCTGCTCGACCCCGCACGGCAGGGAGGAACCCAGCGCTGCAAAGGCCCGGCCAACGCCTCCACCCGCCTCACCCTCCTTACGACAAATCTCAAGTCAGCGCCGGGCCTACAGGAGCCAGGAGCCAGACTCGTGAACTTGCCTACTTTTCTTTTATGTTGGCAATTGGTTCAGGTTTTTGAAAAACATTTTGGAGGCAAAACGCAACGCCTGGGTCACATTCCACCCCAAGTCGCGCCTCCCCAACAACCTGAGGCCTCCCGGGCCGCACCCCCAGCCCCCACTGCCAATGTGCAGCCTCTTCCCGTGAAAACAGCATCTGTTTGCAGGTCCCTCTGCAGCAGTGCAACATGTGGGGGCAGGGAGGGGGCTGGGGAGGGCTAGGAGGACATGGGGGGGACAGGTAGGGGCGGGAGAGCGCCCGGAGGGGACACTGGAGGATGGTGCCGGGTGGCGCTAAGGCACTGTGGACGCCCAGGAGGCTGCCAGTGCCAGGGCCTGTTAGTGATCCTGGGGCTGGACAAGGCAGGCTGTGGCCAAAGGGGGCGATTCAGGGGAGCTGGGTCACCGGGCCCAAGACCTCCCCACCCCCTGGAACGTGAGAGCTGTTCAGGTTTTCTTAGGGAAAAACAAACCCACATGGGGCTGTGCTCTGCAGCTCCTGCGTGCAGGACCCCGGAGTGCCCAGCAGGCCCCTTCTGCTCAGAACCAGCTCCACGGACCGCCCCTGAGCCCTCTAAGAGGCATCTTCAGAAATGGACTTGATGTGTAGGACAGCTGCCACGCGTCCTCTCCACCAGACAATGGCACCCCCAGCCACCGAGCACCAGTGCTGGCTCCAAGCAGTGCACGTAGCGGTGACCGCAAGAGACGTGCAGACCGGCCCCATAGGGGCCAGGAAGGGGACACTTGAGCCCCCCTGGTAAGTGCTGTGGCCCGTGTGGCGGGCAGGCGGCTAAGCCAGCTGACCCCAGGCCCCTGTGGGCTCTCCCGGGTGCAGGGTGGGGGTGTGAACCCGGCCTCTCTTCCCGCTCCCGCGGGAGCCTGGAGGGCCGGTGGGGCCGGGTGAGCCTTCGCATATGGAACTCCTCCAAGCCTGGCCGGGGTCCCTGTACCTTGTGTACCTATGGGGGGGTCCACCCTGGGTGGGGGAAAGAGAGGAGGTGTGGAGACTGTGCGTGGCCACCCCCCCCAAGTGCAGCAGGAGTAAGGCCGCTGGGGCCCGAGGCACAGGTGCAGGCCGGCCCGGTCACACCCTGTCCCCCGGGACCACCAGAGGGGCCCCGATGTCCCTCAGGCGCCGGGCCGTGCGGATCAGCGAGCGGAGCTGTGCCAGCTTCAGCGGCCCCACCTCCCGAGGGTCCTGGCTCTCCAGCCACCGCAGGGCCGTCTCCAGGCCCCGGACAGCCTCCCCAGCTGTGGGCACAGGGGCTCTTTCCTGCTCGGCCGCCAAGGCCACCACCTCCTCGCCTCCTGCACCAAGGGGCAGGCCGGCTGGGGGTGGAGGAGTGGCGGGGGCCGGCCCAGGGGGTCGGCCTGGGCCCACCTTCTCCCTGCAGCCGTGGGGCAGCCTCCCACCGTCATCCAGATGCAGCCACTCCGCCACCTCCTTGGGTGCCAGATGCTTGTAGGCCAGGGTGGCCAGGTGTGTGAGTTCGCCCGGCCTGCTGCTATGCTCCACCGCTTCCTCGGCCTGGCCTTGCAGCTGCCCCCGGCAGTCCCCATCAGGCGGGGGCTCGAAGGCCGCACGCAGGCCCAGCAGCCAGCAGCGCTCGATGCTGCCCGCCTGCACCAGGTCCCAGGAGAGGCCCGCCAGGTGCAGCATGTCCTTGAGCACAAAGCTGCGCATGAAGTCCAGCGGGGAGCCGCGGTTGCAAGACGCGGCCAGACGCAGCAGCTCCCTCTTGTACAGCTGCTTGAAGGCCGCCACCACGCCCTGCTCCAGGGGCGCGGGGATGTGCGCGCGGCGGCTGCCTCTGGACAAGAACAGCACGCGCACAGCGCCGTCGGGGGTCTGCAACTCCTCGGGGGGCCCCGGGGGCTCGGGCCGACTGAGCCTGGGCGCCTCCTCGCTCTCCTCCGGGGCCGGCGTCCTGGGGGCCAGGCTGGGGCAGGGCGGGTGGGCCACCAGCAGCACGGCCTTCTGCTGCAGGCAGCTGCGGCGCAGGTAGCGCTTGACGCCCGGAACAAACTCCTCGAAGAACCAGCCACGCAGCAGCGGGCGGCTGAGCCAGGCGTCGGGGCTGTAGCGGTAGGAAGCGGGGAACTTGTCCTGGTTGTGGTGGCGCAGGCTGGGGGGGTCGGGCAGGTGCCCGATGACCAGCGGCTTCAGCTTGTGGCTGCCCGTCAGGTTGGCCGCCAGCAGCACAGTCACGCGGTCGCCCCGCCAGCGCCGGCCTGGGCCCCCTCCCCCGGGGACCCCCGCGCCCAGGGGCGCGGCCTGCTCGGGCAGGAGCTTCCAATAGAGGCCGGTGACGTTTGCGTTGTAGATCTGCTCGTCGCCGTAGCCGCCGTCGGCGGGAGGCGGCGGCGCGGGGGGCCGGTCGGCGAAGGCGCGCGCGCCGGGCAGCAGCGCGGGCTCCTCCTTGACGGGCGGCCCGGGCGCGGGGCCGGGCGCGGGCGCGGGGGGCTCGGCCTCGCCGTAGATGCGCTGGCTGGAGATGCCGTGGCGCTTCTGCCAGCGCCAGAACCAGCCGTGGCTGGCCTTGAAGGTGCACTCGGGCCCGTAGATCTGGCGCGCGAAGGCCTCGGCCTGCGCCTGGATGAGCGGCCCCGACAGCGGGATGCCGTGCTGGCGCAGCGCCAGGAACCAGGCGTAGACGGCGCGGTCGATCTCCTCCTCGTTGGCCAGCCGCATCTTCTTGCGCTGCGTGCCCGCCTCGCCGCCCAGCTGCTCCAGGAACCAGCGCAGCTTGGGCTCGTCCTTGAGCCAGCCGCGCAGCGTGCCGCCGGGCACGCCGAAGTCGCGGCACACGCTGGCCTGCCGCTCGCCGCCCTTGACGCGCTCGATGGCCTGCAGCTTGTCCTTGATGGAGTAGGCCTTGCGGAAGGCCATCTTCACGGCCACGCGCGGCCGCGCGGCGGCGGCGGCGGGCGCGGGCGGCTCGGCGGGGCGCGCGGGCGGGGCGCGGCGCGGGGCGCGGGGCCGGGCCGGGCCGGGCGCGGCGCCCGCGGGGTACATGGCGGCGGCGCGGGCACGGGGCCATACGCCCAACCGCGCCGGCCGCTCGGGGCGGGGCGCCGGGGGCGGGGCCGCCGCGGCCCTCCCTTTTGTCTCGCCGGCTGTGCGCGCCCGGCCCCGCCCCCCGGCGCGGCGCCTGCGCACTGGCGCCGCCCGCGCGCCCCGCCCGCGCCCGCCCGGCAGCCCCGCCCCCGGCGCGGCGAGTCCACTGGGCGGGCGGCGTCGGGGGGGCGTCGCGCGGGAGGCGGGCCGGGCCCCGCCGATTCCTCCGGCGCCGCCGGGAGAGAGCGCGCCCTGCGGGCCTCCCCGCGCAGATGGTGCCCGGCAGCCGCGGGGAGCGTGTCGCGGCGGGCACTGGCCGCGCGGCGCGGTCGCGCGCGGGCCGGCTCCTCCCGGCGCGCGGCGGTTGGTAGACCCCGGGCCTTCATCTCCCGCGCGCGCCCGGGGGCGCCCTCCGTGTGCCGCCTCCCCGGTCGCCGCGTCCTTGTCCGGCGTGAGTACCGCGGCCCCGCGGAGGGAGCCGCACGCGCCGCGGACGCCGCGGGCCCGGGGGGCGGGGCGGGCGGCGGGGCCACGTGGCCGGCGGGGGCGCCCCCGGGACCCGCCCCGCGCGCGGGGAGCTGCGGTGCCGGCCGCCTCTCGGCCGCGGCCTCGCGTGTGCTGAGCACCTGCTGCCGCCGGGTCCGCCCAGGCCACGGCGCGGGCCCAGCCCTCGCGGCGCCTCTGCTGCCCGAATCCGGACCGCGGTGCCGAGGCGGCGCCTGCGAAGCCAGGGCCGGAGGGCAGGGCCGAGGCTGCGTGGGGAGGGCCTGAAATGGGGGAAGGGAAGCGCGCTGCGGGTGGCACGGCGGGACACGGGGGCCTCCCGCAAGAGGGGCCACCCCAAACAGAAACTGCGCCGCTGGACTTTGGGTGGTCTGTGCGCACCGGAGCCGAATGCCTAGAGGCTGGGGGCGGCCCCGGGAAGGGGTGGTGTTGTGAGCGACCGTGTCCCGTCACGCTTGAGGCTGCTCCAGCTCTGCAGCCTCCTAGGTGGGCTGGCTCAGTGCCACCGATTTCCTGAGCCCCTTCTGTATGCCAAGCCGGTGGGGGGGGCAGCAGAGAGCCCCAAGGTGTGTCCCTCTCGGGCACTAACGTTCCAGCTTTTAACAGGCCCCGCCGAAGGGCAGGGAGCCCCGGAGCGCTCTCCAGAGAAATGCACTTCCTCGCGCAGTGCCTGGCATGGGGGCCCCCGCCAGTGCGGGGGGAGCCGGCCACGCGCCAGAGGCTCGGCGGGGCCGTCTCCTTAGCGTGGGGAGGACCACAGGCGCTCCCGCGCTGAACGGGCATCCAGCACTTGGAGCCCGCACTCCGCCGGCTTCCTGCCCTGAGCCCACGTGCGCCAGGCGCTGACTGTAGCTTTTGAGGAGCTGGGGGCAGGCAGCGCTGACACTGAGCCTCTGTGGAGCCACCTATGCGGGTGTGTGCGTGAGAAGAGGGGGCAGTGCGGTAACAGGAATGCAAGCGGTTCTCCAGCTCCTCACCTCGGTGACGCCGAGTGTGGGGCAGCCACCATAACAGGGCACGCGCCCGTCCCCCAGCACAGTGAGGCTTAGAGATGCACACAGGAGAGATTCCGAGGTGGCGCTGGTGTGGGAGGCCCTGGGGGCCGAGGAGGGGTGTGCACTGCTGCTGAACTGAGGTTGACAGGTGGAGGCACCAGGGCGGCGACCCGGGGTGGCTAGGTCAGCCCTGTCCAGTTCCTGTGGTGGGGGGCCACAGGAGGAAGGTGGGCTCTGGGGCTCCCCCGGCGCATTGTGCTGTCTGGCTGCTGTCCCACGTGGCTGTTCTCGTTGATGGAAGTTGAAAAGCCTGCAGGTGGGAGCCGCTGTTCTGGGTCGTGCACACATGGACAGTGCTGTTGAGCCGTGGCGGCCACTCAACACACGCAGATGAGCCCAGAGCAAGCCACGGGAAGGGAAGGTGCTGGCCAGGGATTCCAGCCTCCCGCAGGCCACATTGTCTTTCAGCCTCTCCCATCCCACCTCGTGGCAGGTGGGCATAGAGGTTTGACTCAGGTGGAGAATCCAGGAGCTGTCTGTGCCGGTGACAGCCTTGGGATGATGAGGGGCTCTGCCCACCCGAGGCGCTGAGGCTGGGGCCAGGGGATGGAGAGGTGCGGCGGGGTCAGGTGGGAGGTCGCTGACCCTCCCCAGGAAGCCTGTGGCACTGGCATAGGCGTGTGCTCTCGGGCCTCCCAGCCCTGTCTCGGCACCGGCCCGGCCCATGAAGGCCTCTGTCGGTCGGCCTGCTGCAGCTGTGGCTGGCTTGCGTCATGCAGTGAACCTGCGTGCTGGCCGCTGGGCACCCGGGCGATGTGGTGCAGGTGCTGGAGCCCCACGCATGAGCATGCAGTTCTTCCTGCGTCCCCCAAACCAAGGGCTCGTGGGGCCGGCCTGTGGCTGGGCCACCAAGCAGCCGTGGGACCCTGGGCTTCCCAGGTGGAGCTGGAGGCTCCCGCAACGCCCTGCCTGAGTGGAGGATAGCTGAGTCCGGCCTGCTGCGGGGGGAGGGCACGATGCTTATGCGTCCTGGGACCTCTCTCCAGCAGCCGAGCTTCCTGCCTGGTACACAGTGCCGTCACCTTACAAGCCTGTTGCTGCCAGGACGTGCCACAGGAGGAAGAAGCATCTGCCATTGTAGAAACACGAGGCTCTCAGGCGTCGAAGAGAAACCTTGTTAGGGAGAGAGGCCAGCTGCCTCCTCCTTCCCAGAATGTTCCCCTAGAGCTCAAGGCTTGGGTTTTCCTGCCTCCCGAGGGGAGGTGTTTAAATCCAACCTGCTCTCCACCAGGAGAAGGTGAACTTTCAGTTTGGCGGGTCCTCATCGGAAAGAAGCCTTTGCTCGGGTGTGGAAAGGCGAGGAAAGCAAGGGCAGGCTCCTGCCACACGGGCGGGCGTGCTGCGTGTCCTGGAGAGACTCTGGCCCTCGGTGCCTTGCCGGAGCTGCCCTGCCCTTTTGGCGGCTTAGGCCAGCACTCTTGCTGCCCACCCAGTGAGGGAGGGGCAGCTGAGCCCCTGCAGGTGGGGCCTCCTGTGGGATTTGGGGTGCTGAGCCTCTGGGCGGCGTTCTCATCTGGAAAGGGGGCAAAGCCCCTGGTCTTTGGTGTGTCCCTGTGGGCTGTCTGCGCCTTGCATCAAACCCACCCTGCCCCCTGTGCTGCTGCTGAGCGAGAAGCCGCCTCCACGGTGGACACGGGCTGGTGGGAACAGAGCCTCAGCTTGGGGGTGTTGGGGCCGGGGCCTCCTGGTCCAGCCCCGTCATTGTCTCTTCCTGCCTTGGCCCAGTTGTGCACAGGGCAGGGGCTGGGGGGACCCCTTGGCAGTGAGAGGGCCGCACAGGCATCCTCTCTACAGGTTGCTCTGTGCCAAGGGCTCAGGTGAGGAGTAGGCCGGGGGCAGGTGGGAGATGGAGAGATGGACCCGGCCTTGGGCTGTGGTGGGTTTGCTCCGCCGGCCGCCCGCTCTGGCGCTGCCTCTGGCTTTGCTGCGTCTGGCAGGGGCCCTGTCTGGCTGTCTCTAACCTTGCTGCTTTCTCTTCACGCTGTCCTAGGAGATTAAAGCCAAAGTAAGTACCTGCCTGTCTCCGCTGCCCCCAGGGCCCAGGCTACCAGGCGTGGGCCTTCTCTCTGGGCCTCGGTTTCCTCGTATGACCAAGGAGTGGGCTCGTGGTTCCCCAGCTCTGGCCCCGGGGCCTTGGTGGCTGGCAGTGTGACCCTCGTGCTTCCCGCTGGGTCCGGCCAGTTTTTCTGCCCCACCAATGGCTGAGAGCGTGTGCAGCACCCACGCAGGCCCTGGTCGGTGTCAGCCCCCCACCGCGGGGTCTCGAAGCATGGTCACTGGAGGGTGTGGCCGCAGCCTCCCCTCCGCTGTGCTCTGAGCAGCTCCTCCCACTCTGGCCTTCGCTCACAGGGAGCGCCCCGAGCTTGGCGTGGTCCCAGGAGCACAGGGACTGCGCTTCGACCTGGGTCGGCCGGCAGGTAGCACTGAGCGGGACCGGGACAGCCCCGCCCCTGGGCCTCTGCACTGGGAGAGCTGGGGCACCTCGGGGGTATGGCCCAGGGAGGACGCCAAGGCCCAGGAGTGGGCGGGGGCAGCGGGTGATGTCACAATGGCCAGCCCCGGGCCCTGCTCCCGCCCTCCCCGCCGCCTCTGCCCACCAGCCTGACCTTGGTGAGTGGGCCACAGCGGCCAGCCGGGGGGTGTGGGGGGCCAGGAGCCTTTGCGGGTGCCTTTAAAGGACCTCAGCACACCACTAGGCTCCCAGGCCCGGGAGAGCCCCCGCGGGGCCCACACACCGCCCTGGGCCATCAGGACCTGTTCCGGGTTGACGTTTAGGGGGTGCAGGAAGGGGCCGTAGTGGAGCACAGGGCAGGGTGATGGCAAGGACTGGCCGCAGGCCTTTCCTCCTGGTGGATGCTGGGTGGGGAGGCTGGGGTGGAGTGTCCCCGAGCAGCAGATGCCCTGTGGGGCAGCTCGTGCCCTGGGCTCCACCACGCATGTGCAGGAGCTGCGGACCGGGGCAACAGGAGGGGGGCTGTGCACGCAGCTCCCCGACAGCTCGTGGGGGGGGTGGCCTGGCTGGAGCGGGCTGAGGGCCCCATGCCAGCGGCAGAACCAGGGGCAGCGGGGCCAGACCGGCTCCTTGAGTGGGGCTGGTGCTCACCGTCTCACCCCATCCCTGAGGCCCCCTGGGGTCCTCCAGAGCTGGGGGGTACATGGCCAGCCCCTTCGACAGAGGGTCACTGAGGGTCCCACGGGGACGCTGGGCGTGGTGTCTCCAGTCAGGAACGCACGGGGTTCCCCCAGCACTGACCCTGACCGACACGGCAGCTGTCCACTCCCCTCTGAGCCAGTCGCAGCGTCCCCCGTGGTCCCACGGAGACCTGTGGAGGTGGGCGCTCTCCCCCTGCCCCCCGCGGCTGCTCCTGGCTGAGGCCCTCTTTGGGGGGCCACGGAGGGCAGCTGTGCTTTAGCGGTCCTCGGGGCTGTCACAAGCGAGTTTCTTCAAAACAGCCTCCCAAAGAGCGTTTGCAGAAACATGAGCCTCTGAGGTAGCGGTGCCAGATCTAACACACACACATGGAGGTCACCCAGTGAAATCTGACTTTCACCTAAACAACAATATTTTGTTGGGGTGTCCTTAGGGTGGAAAATTACTTGTTTATGTGACAGTCCCATTTTACTGAGCGTGTGCTTCAGGCTTTCCCGCGGCCCTGGAGGCTCTGGATAGGAGGCGGCTTCTGTGGCGGGGAAGGTTGGAGGCAGCGCTGCTTCTCCCGGCTCCTGGGGGAGCCGTGGTACCTGCTGCCTTAGTGAGAGCCAGCGTGGCGCGTGAGGAAGCGGCACACGTGTGCACGTCGTGCTGCTCTGCCCTCCGTCCTCGCGGGGTGGCCTGCGGAGCCTCAGCTGGGCAGCAGCCCTCTGCCCGGGTGGGGGCGCAGGGTGGGCAGGGCCAGCGTCCGCCGCCCCTGCCTCTGCCCTCTTGCAACTGCCTTCTTGTGCTTGCCTTTTCCGCTGCGCCCCGGGAAGATGCGGAGCGAGAAGGCCCCCGGCGCCCTGGAGACCGTCTGGGAGGACAAGCGCAAGCATGAGGAGGCCGAGCGCCGCTTCTGTGAGCACGAGGCCGCGCAAGCCGCCGCCGCCCCGCCGCTCCCGGCTGAGGGGCCATCTGTGAACGGGCCCCAGCTGGAAGACACCGACGAGGTCCCTGACAGCGGCGGCAGGAGGGACGCTGGGAAGAGCCGCGGGGGGAGGAAGCCCCTGCAGAAGAAGCGGAAGCGCTCCCCACGCGGCTGGCTCGGCCCGGCGGACCTGGCCCTCGTGGGCCTCTCGGCCGACCGCGTGTGGCTGGACAAACCGCTGTTCGACCAGGCAGAGAGCTCCTACCGCCAGGGCCTGGCCGACGCCGCTGCCCAGGCCGCCTGGCCCACCGCTCTGGCCCCTCGGGCTCCCTGCACCCACGGGAGCCAGGTGGCCTGCCACCACGTGACCTGGGGCGCCTGGGTCAACAAGCCCTCCTTCGACCAGGCCGAGCGGGCGTTTGTGGAGTGGTCTCAGAGTCTGCTGCCGGCTGCAGGGGCGAGCAGCCAGGAGGGGGCCCCCGACACCGGCCAGAGGGCGGCTGCCTCTGACCTAGCCCTCGCCCGCCGGCCCAGTCCTCCAGCCAACGGGCAGCCCCCGCTGGGCAGCCTGCAGGCGCTGGTGCGCGAGGTGTGGCTGGAGAAGCCCCGCTTCGACGCGGCCGAGAGGGGCTTCTACGAGGCCCTGTTTGATGGCCACCCCCCAGGGAAGGTGCGCCTGCAGGAGCGAGCCGGGCAGCCCGAGAGCGCCCGGCGGGGCCGCAGGGACCGGCGGGGCCGCAATGCCGCCAGCAGCAAGCGGCCAGGGCCACGGCGGGCAGATGCAGAGGCGGCCCCTGCCCCTGCTCCTCCCTACTGGTACTTCCTGCACAGAGACGCTGAGGGGCCCTGGCTCAGCAAGCCCACCTACGATAGCGCCGAGTGCCGCCACCATGCCGCCGAGGCCCTCCGCGTGGCCTGGCGCCTCGAAGCCGTGGCCCTGGCTCGCCGGCCCAGTCCCCGGTCAGGCCCGGCCCCGTCCAGCCTGAGACCCAAGTAGGAGAGGCGTGCTGGGCGGTCACACGGGGAGGGGGCTCGCGCTACACCCCTGGACCCGGCTGAGCTAAAGGCAGAGCAGGCTAGGCGAGGGGCAGCATGACTCCGCGCTCACCCCGTTTAGAGCTGCCGGGAGGGGGTGCCGGGACTGGGGTGGACACAGGCAGACCCTCCCCCATCCAGGTTCCCCTCTTAGCCGTTCTGGAGCCCTCAGGCTGCCCTACCCACGAGGGCCGAGGTTCAGATGGCTTTCTGGGGTCCCTGCCAGCCCCTCCTCCCCACCAGGCTCACACACAGGCCCGGGGCCGCCCCAGTCGCAGTGGCGCAGTCTGGGACACCGTCTGGCCGTCTCTTGCTAGGTGGGGGGATCTCACCCTGGGACAGTGTCCTGGGGTCCCGCCGTGGTGTTGGTCAGAGGGGCTGGGCTGGCCCCAGGTGGGCGTGCAGGGCCCACGAGGCCATGCCCTTGCATCCTCCTGCAGGTGGGCCTGGGGGTCCCAGCGTGGGTGGGGTCACTGGCCCCGGGAAGGAGCGCTGACCTTGGCTTCTGGCCTCCCTGGGAGGGGTACAGCCCCAATCGTAGCGATGCCGCGTTGGCGGCTGTGAAGATTTGGGCCTGGGGGGGGGGCTGCACCTTGTCTGCAGTGGGCCTGGCCTCCGCACCCCGAGGAAGCGCCTGGGGGAGGAGAGGAGAGCGTGTGCTGACCCTCTTGTTGCCAAGGCCAGTCCCTGGTGTGCCGCAGGGGTTCTCAGACTTTCCTCTTGGATATACCCATTGGTTCTTATCACGTTGGTGATAAAACTGAGGAACGTTGAAAGTGTTAGAAAATGGTACTGAGATCGTTATGTGTTAATGTGTTTTTGTGAGAAATAGTTTTCTTTCAAATGCCCTGAACAGTGTTTTGTGCTTTTGCAGCTCTCTGGCTGCTCAGTCTGCTTCTGCGCTCAGCCTGCTGGTGGTGGGTGGACATGCGGGGGGGTGCCTCAGGGACCCCCGGGGGTTTTCGGACCATCCTTAGTGAACCCTGGTCTGGCGGCCAGACCAGGGGCGAGGCTTTTCCTTGGGCCGTAGGGTCTGGGGTGGACAAGCCTGCCCACTGCAGGGTGGGGGCCACCTTGTTTAGGAGTCCTGGTCACTTGCTCCAGGCAGGTCCTGCTGGGCCCCTCCTTGGGGGTCTCCTTGTGGGCTGAGGAAGGTCCCTGCTGAGACCCACTTGTGTTCTTCCCAGAGGTCCAGAAGCAAGCAGGACCGGCTGGCGCAGCCCAGAGCTGGGTGTCACAGCCGACCCTGCGCCCCCTTGCTCGTGGGCCGGGCCTGGGATCTCGGCAGGGGTGGCTGGGGGCCGTGCAGGGTCTTCACCTCTCAGCCACACTGACGGGCATCCCCCTGTCCCCCAGTAGAAAGATGGCCACCAACTTCCTGGTGCACGAGAAGGTCTGGTTCGATAAGTTCAAGTACGACGATGCCGAGCGGAAGTTCTATGAGCACGTGAACGGGCCTGTGGCCGGCTCCTCCCGCCAGGTGAGGCCATGCTTGGGCGAGCGGTGCTCCTGCCGCCCGGGAGCTGGAGGAGGGCCTGGGGGCTTTGCTTGCGTGGCGGCTCTGCGGCCTCTGGAAGGCGGCCTGGGCCCACGCGCATGTGTCGTGCCGCCCCCCTCGCCGCCATCCTGCTGAGCTTGCTTTCTGCGCGGTCCTTCCTCGCTCTCTCCAGTTAAGGTTTTTGTTTTGTTTCGGGGAACTAAATTTTTTTTTAATGGAAGCAAAAGAGAGACTGGTACTTTATGCACTGTCTGCAGGAGAATGGCGCCAGCGGGATCCTCCGCGACATTGCGAGAGCCAGAGAGAACATCCAGAAATCCCTGGCTGGAGTGAGTACCTGCGGCCCAAGTGCCCGTGTGCTCGGTGCCTAGCCCGGCCTCCCCGTTAGCGCTGCCTGCTCTGGCCGCTGCGCACAGGAAGGCTGCGCCGCTGGGCCCCTCCTTGCCGGGCCTCCAGGCCCGGGCTTGACTTGAGCCCGGACTGCCAAGGAGACCTCCTTTTGCATCCTTTCCATGCCTCTCCCCTGCTCGCAGGGGGTCACCCGGGCCGCCGCCTCTGCACTGCAGACCCCGACTGGGTGCTCCATGCCGCAGGCACTCACTCTGAGGCTCTTCCTTCCCATGGCCCCGCTCGGCCTACAGGACCCAGACTCACCAGGGGTCAGAGGGCAGTGGAGCCCGCTCCTCTGCTCTGGGCCCCAAGGACTCTGGAGTGGGGGTGGGGCCTGGCCTCGCAGGTCAACACGGTGGCTTCTTGTCGGTGCTGTAACAGGTTACCACAGGCTGGGTGACTCAAACCAACCCAGGCTTACCACCTTACAGCTCCAGAGCTCACAGATTCTGAGAGGAGTCCCCCAGGGCCAAACCCAGTGTGGGCAGGCCTGCTTTCCAGAGCCCGTCTCTTTGCCTTCCCGGTGTCTAGGGGCATACGCGCTCCTCAGCTTGGGCCCCGACCTCTGCTTCCTTTGTCAGGGGCCTTCCTGCCTCCTTCGGGGGACGCAGCCTCCTCCTAGGCTTGAGGGTGAAGGAGGTGGCAGGCTTTCCTTGCTCAGCTGCATGCCTCTGCCTGGCCCTAGCCCTCCTGAGCTTCCAGCTGCCTCGGGGAAGAGGGAATCCTGCAGCTGCCTGGCAGGCTTCCGCCCCTGGGAATTGTCATGTGCCCCCCGCCCCCCGGGCCCCTGCAGGCCATTGGTCTCCCCGCCCACTTCCTCCCTCGCTCTGATGCCAGCCCCACCTGGAGCCTCCACCTGCCCGAGACCGTGCCCACATGGGCTCCGCTCCGTTGGCACGAGGCCGGCAGAGGCCCCTCAGGTGCAGCATCCCTGGGGGCCTTACAAGGAAGAGAAGGCCTTGGGTTTCATTCGAGTCCAGTGAAAGAGCCTCTTTGTTTGGAGAAGCAGGAGCTGTGCCGGCAGGAGGCTGGGACTGGGCTGAGGTGGCAGGTGGGGATACTGCAGAGGGCGTCAGGGACAAGGCTGGCTTCCAGGATGGCTGTGCAAGCCACCACGTACCTGACCAAAGTGGAACACTGGGGGGTGGGCTCCACTGAGCCAGGTGCCGTCTGGTTATCAGCCTGGTCCCCTCCTGGCCCATGCCCCTCCTCAGCCCCAGCCGCGCAGGCCAGTGGGACGGGGACAGCCCTGCATTGCTGGGACCCACGTGCTTCCTCCTTCCCTCTGGGCAGGCTGTGTGGGCACGTGCACGTGTGTGTGAGCCTCCACCGCCTCCCTGCTCTCTGGGGGATCCCCCCCAAGCTCTGGAAGTGGGGTGAGTCTGGCAGCCATGCTCTCCCAGAACCTGTGCTTGGAGGGAGGCTCCAGCTGCCAATGCCACCCCCTATCTCTTGTTACTGGCACCTGGAGAGGCTGGTGGGTGCGGTGCCCTCTGGGAGGAGCAGGGTGGTCTTCCTTGGAGCTCCCTCCTGGGGTGTGGGCTCTGCCAAGTGGCCCCCACTCAGGCCTGTGTGGTCCTGCTTTGAAGACTGCCTGCCTGGGAACAAGATGGCCCCAGGTGACAGGGCTGGCAGCCTGGCTCTGGGCGCCCCAGGCCCTCTGCCTCCTGTCCTGTGGCTTTTGCCGGGTGCCCGCTGGGTGAGTTCCAGCGCAACCCTGAGCACAGCCGTGGGGTTGGGGGCTGAAGCCTACCGTCCAGACTTGGGGCCCTGCTCCTGATGGGGCGCACTGAGAACTCGCCTTCCTCCCTCTTCACTTGGCAGAGTGCAGGCCCCGGGGCCTCCAGTGGGCCTGGCGGCGACCACAGCGAGCTCGTTGTCCGGATCGCCAGCCTGGAAGTAGAGAACCAGAGCCTGCGAGGCGGTGAGGGGCCGGCCCAGAGGGCGGGCAGTGATCCTGACCCTGACCCACACTTGCGAGGCGGTGAGGGCCGGCCCAGTGGGTGGGCACTGCCCCTGCCCCACCGGCTGAGGGTGCCCCCCCGCCCCCCACAGTGGTGCAGGACCTGCAGCAGGCCATCTCCAAGCTGGAGGCCCGGCTGAGCGCCCTGGAGAAGAGTGCGCCCACTCCCCGAGCAGCAGCCCCCCAGACCCAGGTGAGCGTGAGCATCCCGCTGGGCTGGACGGTGGCGGAGCAGGCCGGGGGGGCCCTGGCTGGGGGGTCTCAGCCTCCTCTCCCTTGTGGCAGCACGTGTCTCCTATGCGCCAAGTGGAGCCCCTGACCACAAAGGCAGCCACACCTGCAGAGGACGATGAGGACGATGAGATCGACCTGTTTGGCAGCGACGACGAGGCGGACAAGGAGGCCTCCCGCCTGCGGGAGGAGCGGCTGCGGCAGTACGCCGAGAAGAAGGCCAGGAAGCCCGCGCCGGCGGCCAAATCCTCCATCCTCCTGGACGTCAAGCCCGTGAGTCCCGCTGGCATCTCAGCCACGTTTAGGAGTCCTGGGGTAAGATCAGGGACTGGGGCAGCGACGAACTCGGGCTGCGTTCTCAGCGCCCTCTGGAAAGACAGAATCGTGGGCTCAGCTGTGCTCACGCGGGTCCGGGGCTCTGTCCTGGTGTTCCGGGGTCTTCTGAGGGCGGCTGGCCAGAGCCTCTCCCCGTCTCTCCCGCAGTGGGATGACGAGACAGACATGGGTCAGCTGGAGGCCTGTGTGCGCTCCGTCCAGCTGGATGGGCTGACCTGGGGGGGCTCCAAGCTGGTGCCTGTGGGCTACGGGATCCACAAGCTGCAGATCCAGTGCGTGGTGGAGGATGACAAGGTGGGCACGGACTTGCTGGAGGAGGAGATCGTCAAGTTCCAGGAGCACGTGAGTGGCCCGGAGGGGAAGGCCCCAGAGTGGGGGCTGGGCCTCAGCTGCAGGGCATGACGCTGGACCCCCCCCTCCCCCTTCTCAGGTGCAGAGCGTCGACATTGCTGCTTTCAACAAGATCTGAACCCCGGGCCGTGCGTGCGTGCGTGCGTCTGAGCTTGCAAATGTGTGTGCGGTTCTGCAAGGAATAAAGACTGACTCTGGCTCCCTGATTGCTGTCGTGCTTTGGGCCCCCAAGGGGCCGCCACCCAGGGTGGGGGGGTGCTCGCAGGCAGCACCTGACCGCATCCCTCTTGGGTCTCTTCTGTCCTGGCCTCCCGGCCCACTGCACTCTCACCTGCGCCTGCTCCGAGTTCCCTCCGAGCCCCTCTGCCGTCGGTGGCCGGCGCCTTTGGCTGCGAGCCACAGTCTGCTTAAGCCGGCACAAAACGTGCTGGCTCGTTGCTGGGGAGGGCAGGGCAGGTCCCTGGCAAGGCCCTGGCCCCCACTCCACCTCCCCCAGCCGGGTCCAGGAAGAGTGCCCCTGGCCCCACCCAGGCCCCGGCTGACTGGACTGGACCCCCGTGCTTGCCACCATTTCCATGACATTCTCGCGGAGCAGGCCCGGCCCGGCCCAGTGCACTGGCCCCTGTCCCAAGAGCTTTTTTCCCTGAGCCCCTCATGGGTTGGGGACCTGGGTCCAAGGCAGGATCCTTCATGCCCGCCCTCCTCGTTGCCCCTCCCCCAAGTGCCCCAGCCGGCCAGGACTTGCCTCATCGCCGGGCCCTGGCACAACCGCTGGCCCCTGCCCAGCGGGGCAGCCACTGCAGTAAGTGGGTGAAAGGGCGCGGGGTGCGGCTACTTCGTTTCCGAGCAGCGGCTCCAGGCCCCTGAGTCACCGGCAGCCGAGCTTTGGGGAACTTGTGGGCGGTACAAGGCAGCAGCACCGACCCGGGCGGCCAGAGGCTCACTGGTGCCAGCGGGGCCCGGGCCGGTGCCTGGCCAGGTCCTGAGGACGCGCCGGTGGCCCCGCACCGCCTCCCGCCCCTGATGCTGGCACCCCGCCTTCCAGCCCTCCTCGGCGGGGCGGCGCGCGGGCGGGCGCGGGCGGGCGCGGGCGGGCGCGGGCGGGCGCGGGCGGGGCGGCGCGCAGGCGGGCGGGCGGGGCGGGGCGTCGCGCGGGCGG
>JAQZBX010023884.1:0-30605 GCA_029593785.1 Cabassous unicinctus
AGAAATAAATGAAACTGAGAATTAAAAAAAATAGAGAAAATTAACAAAAATTTAAAAGTTGGTTCTTTGAGATTAACAAATTTGACAAACCCTTAGCTAGACTGACAAAGAAATAATAAATTGAGAGAGAGAAGATACAAATAAATAATATAAAAAATGAAAATAGGGACATTACTACTAACCCCACAGAAATAAAAGAGATCATAAGAGGATATCAAGAATAAGTCCATGCCAAAAATCTAGGCAATGAAAATGCAATGGCAAAATTCCTTGGAAATGTATGAACAGCCTACACTGACCATATAAAACATAGAAAACTTCGACACACCGATCAAATGTAAAGAGATTGAAACAGTCATAAAAACAACTCCCCCAAATCAAAAGCTGAGGACCAAAGGGTTTCACTGGTCAGTTCTACTACACATTCCAAGACTTAATACCAATCTTACTTAAACTCTTCCAAAAACTTGAATAAGAAGGAATATTACTAGATCCATTCTATGAAGCCAATATAACCCTGATACCAAAGCCAGATAAAGATAATATGAAAAAGAATATTACAGACATATTTACTTATTGAACATGGAGGCAAAAATCCTCTACAAAATGCAAGCTAATCTAATCCAACAACCTATTAAAAGTACTCATCATGATCAACTGGTTTTTATACCAGACATGCAACGTTGGTTCAACACAAGAAAATCAATCAGTCTAATACACCACACAAATAAAACAAAGAAGAAAAATCACATGATCCTATCCTTTGATACAGAGAAGATATTTTACAAAATACAACATATTTCTTGATAAAAATACTACAAAAGATAGGAATTGAAGGAAACTTTCTCAATGTGATAAAGACCATATATGAAAACCCAGAGCAATCATTGTACTCAATGGTGAAAGATTGAAATTGTTTCTATTAAGACCTAGAACAAAACAGGGATGGTCTCTGTCACCACTGTTGTTCAATTTAATGCTAGAGGTTCTTGCTAGAGCAATCAAGCAAGAAAAATAATCAATAGTCATCCAAATCTGAAAGGAAGAAATAAACCTTTTTAAGTTCACATATGATTGATCCTATGCCTAGAAAGCCCTGAAAAATCTACAGCAAAGTTGCTAGAGCTAATAAACAATTTCAGCAGAGTGGCAGGATATAAGATTAATACTCAAAAATCAGTAGTGTTTCTGTATACTAGTAATGCACAATCTGAGCAGGAAATCAGTAAAATGATTTCATTTACCATAGTGACTAAAAGAATCAGATACATAAGAATAAACCTAACCATTGATGTAATGCACTTTTATTTAGAAAACTGCAATGCATTGCTAAAAGAAATTTTAAAAGATGTAAATAAATAGAAAACCATTCTGCACTTATGGATTGGAAGACTAAATATTGTTAAGTTGTCAATTCTACCCAAATATATATATAGATTCAATGCAATAATGATAAAAATTCCACCAGCATTTTTTTAAAGAAATGGAAAAACAATTATCAAATTTATTTGGAAGGGTAAGTAGCCCAGAATAGTCAGAAATATCTTAAATGGAAGATTAAAGTTGGAGTACTCTCACTTCCAGTCTTTAAATCATATTACAGAGCTATAGTGCTAAACAAACCCACAAAAAATACACCAGCATGGTATGGACATAAAGATAGGCACAAAAACCAATGAAATCGAATTGATGTTTGAAAAACAGACCCTCACATATATGGTAAAGTGTTTTTTAACAAGTTGTAAATCCCACCAACCTGGGGCAGAACTCTGTTCAACAAAAGATGCTGGGAGAACTGGATATCTGTATTCAAAAGAAGAAAGAGGACCCCTATTTCACACATTACAAAAAAATTAACTCAAAATGGATCAAAGACCTCAATATAAAAGCTACAATCATAAAGCTCCTAGAAGAAATTGTAGGAAAACATCTCCAAGACCTGCTGGTAGGAGGTATATTCTTGCTTTTTTAAAATATACTTTTAAAGGTTTTATTAAAGATAGATTATATAAATGTTGCAAAAATATATACAGGGGACTCCTATATGCCCTGTTTGCTTCCCCTCCCACATTTTTCCACATTAATAACATCCTTCATTAGTGTGGTACATTTGTTAAAATTGATGTACACATTTTGGAGCATTGCCACTAAGTGTGTATTAAAGTTTACATTGCAGTTTATATTTTCTCCCAGACAATTTTGTAAATTATGACAAGATAAATACTGGCCTGTATTTGCCATTGCAATGTCATTCAGGGCAATTCCCATGTTCCAAAAATGTCCACATATTAAACTTGTGTTTCCCTCTCCCTCCCCTCAGAACCTCCAGAGGCACCTGCCTCCACATCCATGATAAAAGTTTTTCCATTCCTAGAATCACAATAAATCTATATTAGAATAAAAGTAAGTCTAATCTAGTCCATGGTTCATTCCCCAATCCTGAGGATTCTGGGATGGTGATGCCCACTCCATTGAATAAAAGTAAGTCTAATCTAGTCCATGGTTCATTCCCCAATCCTGAGGATTCTGGGATGGTGATGCCCACTCTAATTGAAAGGGGACTTAGATCACATGGGGCAGATGCATGGGGTATCTTGCTTGCAGTTGCAGACTTTCTGTGTTACTTGGGAAGGTCATTGTCCATCACCATTTCCTTCTTAGTTGTCCTGGGTGATTCCAATGAAATGGAGAGTAGGTGTGGCAACTCTGTTGAGATTCAAAGCCCAGCTGGCACATGGACAGTCCAAATATTTAAGTTTCTTGGACATACCCCTCTTAATTCTAGTACTAACTATATGTTTAAATAGAAGGGGCATATGCACCATGTGTAGTGAAAACACAAATGAGTCCAACTCTGTCATACTGGGAAGCATAAATTCTCAAGTAGGGCCCACTGGCAGGGCACCAAACTCCTGAACTTTCTGCACTACCTATAGTGTGTAGATGTCTCCAGAGCCCTCAGGAGCCCCACTATTTGGAGAAATATTTACTTCTTAGTCAATGAGATTGTGCTGACATGTGCATAAACATACCTCTGGAATGACTTCCTGACTCACTTTGAAGTCTCTCGGCCATATAAACACATTTGTCTTTACACTTGCCCCCTTTTGGTCAAGGTGTTTTCCCAGTTTCATTGTTAGTTGGTGCATGGTCGTAATCCCTTGGTGCCAAGGAGGCTCATCCCTGGGAGTCATGTCGCATGGGGGAAAGGTAATGCATTTATATACTGAGTTTGGCTTAGAGAGAAGCCACATTTGAGCTACAAGGAGGCTTTCAGGAGGTAAATTTTAGACAACCTATAATACTAGCATAAGTTTCAATTTCAAAAGTAAAATTTCATAAGTACAGTCATCAATATTAAGGGCTCAAAATAATAATGATAGTTTTAAAAATAGCAAGATATAAAAAATTTAAAAAATTTTGGAATAATAAAAAATAATTAAAAAATTTTTTTTTGAATTTACATTGTCTTTCATCACTGTAATATTTGTTATCTTGTATGTACAGTGACATTTTCTTCCACTTATTCCCCCAGTGTCGTATTTTATTCTTTTTGTCTTCAAAGAAGCTTTAGGTTAGAGAAAAGTCATGTACAGAATATAGGGGATTCCTATATATGCAATATTCTTCTCCTTTATTCCCTTTCCCCTATCAATAACATTTTACATGTTGATGGTACCTTTGTTACAATTGATGTACAAATATTGAAACATTGCTACCAGCTATGGCAATGATTTACATTGTGGTTTACATATTGGAACATATACTTTTATAAATTTTGATGAAAATTAACCTGGCCTGTACCCATCGTTGCAAGGTCATGTAAAATACTTCCATCACCCAAAGATGAAGCATGTTCCATGCATTCTATTCTTCCCTCCCCTTCCCCTCAGAACCCACAGCAACCAACAAGCTTCAACCCTTGAAGAGCAAGATTCAGTTACTTGCAACAGCATTGAGGGTTTGATATACTGGCCTGTCCTCTCCTATTAGACACTGCCTATGCTCTTGAGAGACACCTGCCCCTCTATTTGAGAACATAGCAGGACTCCCCAGGACATGAGTCCAACACCTTCCTGCTCATTATGTAGGTCTTCATCCACTGATGTGACACACTATGACAAGATGAACACTCACACACTCCCTAGAAGCCTGCCCCAGGGGTGCTCTCTCCTTCATGACCCCCTTCCAAAACATTAAACCAGTAACTCTTCCCTGCCATGTTTGCCAAATCTGCAGAGTTCACCACCTCCAACCTTACCCCTACTTCCATGGACAGTCCAATCCACCCTCCTCATCCTACCCCCTTTACATACCAGCATGGACCAACTGAATAACATCACTCCACCACTGTCATGCCCAGCCACTGCACAACTACACCATTCTACCCCTATCATAGATTTTGCCCTTAAGGGCATTGGCTCAAAAACTTCTTCTCCCTTTCTGTCTCCTGTAAACCCATCATTCAGAATCTAGTTTTGTGAGTTTGCTCAATTTCCTTAATTCATATCAGTGAGGTCATGTAATATTTGTCCTTCAGTACCTGGCTTGTTTAAGTCAACATAAGGTCTTCAAGTCTGAGCCATATTATCCTGTGTGTTAATACTGCATTCCTTCTTACAGCTGAGTAATAATCCATTGTGTACATATACTACAATTTGTTTATTCATTCATCTGTTGATGGACATATGGATTTTTCCCAACTTTTGACCATAGTGAAAAATGCAGCTATGAACATAGGTGTGCATATATCTGTTCATGTCCCTGCTTTCAATTCTTCTGGGTATATACCCATGTGCTGGTTCACATGGTAGTTCTAAAGTTAGCTTCCTGAGGAAACACCAAATTGTCCTCCACAGTGGCTGCACCATTCTACATTCCCACCAGCAGTAGATGAGGGTTCCCATTCCTTCACATCCCTTCCAACACTTGTAGCCCTCTGATTTTGTTTTAAATAGCTGCCAATCTAATGAGTATAAGATGATATCTCATTGCAGTTTTGATTTGCAATACCATAATCTTTTAATTTCAAGGTGTAAGATTTATTTACATATGCTGGATAGTAGGCCCCTATGAAATATATGGTTATTAAATAGTTTCTCCCATTGAGTAGGCTGCCTTTTCACTTTCTTCACAAACTCCTTTGAGGTGCAAAAGTTTTTAATTTTGAGAAGGTCCCATTTCTCTATTTTTTCTTTCATTGCTCGTGCTTTGTGTGTAAAGTTCATGAAACCATTTCCTAATACACGATCTGTAGATTCTCCCTAAATTATCTTCCAAGATCTTTATGGTCTTAGCTCTTATATTTAGATCTTTGATCCAGCTTGAGTTAATTTTTGTGTAAGGTGTGAGATGGTGTTCCTCTCTTATTCTTTTGGATATGGATATCCAGTTCTCCAAGCACCATTTTTTGAAGATGCCATTATCTCCCAGTTGAATGGGCTTGATGGCCTTGTCTAATATCAGTTGACTGTATATGTGATGATCTATAACAGAATTTTCAGTTCAGTTACATTGATCAGTATGTTTATACTCGTGCTAATACTGTGCAGCTTTAACCACTAAAGCTTTGTAGAATATTATACTGTCAGGTAATGTGATTCTTCCGATTTCATTTTTCTTTTTCAATATGTCTTTGGGTATTCAGAGCCTCTTGCTCTTCCATTTATATTTCATAGTTAGCTTTTCCAATCCAATAAAAAATGCTGTGGTAATTTTTATTGGGATTGCATTAAATATGTAGATTAGTTTGCATAGGATAGACATCTTAATAATGTTTCATCTTCCAATCCATGAACAGAGAATATTCTTCCATTTATTTACATCTTCTTTAATTTCCTTTAAAAGTGTTGTATATTTTTCTGCATAAAAGTCATTTACATCTTTAGTTAAATTTATTTCTAGGTATTTGATTCTTTTAGCTGCTTTTGTAAATGGGATTTTTTTCTTAATTTCTTGCTCAGATTTGTTATATAGAAATGCTACTGATTTTTGTACATTGATCTGTAACCTAGCACTTTACTGAACTCATTTATAAGCTCTACAAGCTTTGTTGTAGATTTCTCAGGGCTTTCGAGGTGTAGGATCATGTCATCTGCAAATAGTGAAATTTTTACTTCTTCCTTTCAAATCTGAATGCCTTTTACATCTTTTTCTTACCTAACTGCTCAAGGAAGTACTTCTAACACATTGTTAATTGAAAGCATTTAAAGAGGGTGTCCTTGTCTTGTTCCAGATTTTAGGGGATTTCAACATTAAATATGATGTTACTTGTGGGTCTTTTATGTGCCATCTTTATCATGTTGAAGAAGTTTCCTTCTATTCCTATCTTTTGAAGTGTTTTTATTAGGAATGGGGGCTGTATTTTGTCAAATGCTTTTTCACCATCTACAGAGATAATATTGTGTATTTTTTCTTTTGATCTTTTTATTTGGTGTATTATTTGATTGATTTTCTTATGTTGAACCATCTTTGCATACAAGGTCTTGGTGTATAATTCATTTGCTATTTTGTTGAATATGATTAGCAAATATTTTCTTGAGGATTTTAGCATCTAGATTCATTACAGAGATTGTTTTGTAGTTTTCCTTTCTCATGCTGTCTTTGTTTGGCTTTGGTATTAAGGTGATACTGGCCTTGTAGATTGAGTTAGGCAATGTTCCCTCCACTTCTATTTTTGGAAGAGTTCAGGAAGAATTGGTGGTAGTTCTTTCTGGAATGTGTGACAGAATTCACCTGTAAAGCTGTCTGGTCCTGGGTTTCTTAGTTGGGAGATTTTTGATGATTAATTCCATGTCTTACTTGTGTTTGGTCTGTTGAGTTAATTAATTTCTTCTTTTGACAATGTAGGCTGTTTGTATGTTTCTAGGAAGTTGTCCATTTCCTCTAAATGATCCATGCTGTTGACTTCCAAGTTTTCAAAGTATCGTCTTATGATTCTCTTCATTTCTGAAGGGGATCAGTGATGATATCCCCTTCCTTGTTTCTTATTTTATATATTTGCATCTTCTCTCTTTCTTTCTTTGTTAGCCATCTAAGGGTTTGCCAATTTTACTAATCTTCTCAATGAACCAGCTTTTGGTTTGTTTATTTTTTCTAGTTCTTTCATAATCTCAATTTCTTGTAGCTATGCTTCAATCTTTGTTATTCCCTTCTTTTTACTTTCTTTGGTAATAGTTTGTTATTCTTTTTCTAATCCTCCAAATGTGCAGATTGGTTGTAGATTTTAGCTCTTTCTTCTTTTTTAATGCAGGCATCTATGGGTATGAATTTCCCTTTCAGCGCTCTTTTTGCTTCATCCCATAGGTTTTGATATGCTGTGTTATCATTTTCATTTTTTTCAAGGTAGTTACTGATTTCTTTTGCAATTTCTTATTTGACCTGATGAGAGCCAGGGGGTTCACAGAGGCTATTTCCCTTGAGGGTAGAGTTTACCTGCTGGCCATTTCCAGCCACAGAGGCAAGCAACTCATGGTTTTCCCTTGGAGTCTTTATCTCTTTGTCCAGCTCCCTCCAGAATGATGCCCTGCAGCCTATTGTGGTGTGGATTCCAAAAACTGCTTAGTCAGGTAGGATTTTGCCCCTTCTCTGCAATTTTCTCTGACGTAGAAAATGACATCTACATCGATGCCATTTTTCCAGAACTTGATTGCATACTAAAACTTTACTCTGAAAGCATGAGCAACGAAAGAAAACATGGATAAATAGGATATCCTCCAATTTAAAACACTTTTGTGTTTCAAAGGACTTTGTGAAAAAAGGTGAAAAGGCAGCTGATTCAATAGGAGAAAATATTTGGAAATCACATTTCTCATAAAGGATGATTTCCATTCTACCTAAAGGGACCATACAATTCAAAAATAAATGAGCAAGCAATCCAATTATAAAATGGGCAAAAATCTTAAATAGATGTTTCTCCCAAGAGGAAATACATATTGCCAAAAAACATGTGAAAAAATGTTCAATATCACTAGCTATTAGGGAAATGCAAATCAAAATTACATTGAGATATCATTTCACACCAAATAGAATGTTCATTATTGAAAAAAGAGAAAACAATAGCTACTGGAGAGAAGGTGGAGAAATAGGAACACTCCTTTACTCTGTGAAAGACCATTTGGCAGTTCCTCAGGAAACTATAAAACTGCCATATGAGCCAGCAATTGCTCTATTAGGAATATATCCAGAAGAACTGAAAACTGTGATGCAGACATTCGTACACCAATGTCCTAGTGGTGTTACTCACAATTGCCTAAAGATGGAAACAACCCAAGTGTCCATCAACCAATGAATGGATAAACAATATTTGGTGTATACATATGATCGAATATATGCTGCTGTAAGAAGAAATGAAATTGGGATGCATATGATAACATGGATTAACCTTGAATTTATTATGCTAAGTAAAATAAGCCAGTCACAAAAAGATAAATATTGCATGGTCTCACTAATATGAACTAAGTATGAAAAATAAATGCATGGAATTTAAACCCAGAGTATAGGTTATTAGAAGATAAGAAGAAGGCTGAGAAGGGGAACTGAAGCTTAATGTATGTAGTAGTTTTAATTAACTTGACTGTGAGTGTGGTAATGGATAGAGTTGATGATAACACATTATAGTTAGTAGAACTAACACAGCTGGTTTATAAATGCACCTGAAAAGGGTAGTCTAGTCATGTAAATGTCAATTGAAAGAAAGCTGGAGAATAATCTAGGGACCAAATAACATAGTGAACCCAGAGATTGATGAGAATTATCGTTAATAGTACAAATACAAAAATGTCCTTCTATGTACTAGAGCAAATATACTTCACTATTGCAAAGTGGCAGGAACATAGAGAAACATGAGAGAAATACAAGTAATGTAACTTATGGAATATAGTCAACTGCAACCCTGTAATATTCTTACATCAATGTGAAATATGTTAATAGTAGGGAGGTATGGAAAAATATACTGAACATACATCATAGACCATTGTTAGTGGTAATAATCTCATGACATTATCTTATAATTTGTAACAAATATTCCACAATATTGTGGTGTATTGTTAGAGGGGTGTTGTATGGGAATTCCACACATGTGCATGATTGTTTTGTAAGTCACTTCTTTAATAAAAATATATTTTTAAAAATTAGTCAACATAATCCACCATATTAACACTCTCATTGGAGAAGTTCTTCCCCACACTCTCTTGAAATGTAGAAGAGGGCTTGGCTCTCCTGTCACTTCTCAGAATGGAGGCCATTCTATAGGCAAGGCCACAAAAATCCTAACTGTGTCCAATAAAGAAAGAATTGTAATCATGGGATATTATCATGTTTTTTAAAAATATTGGAATACATTTTATCAAACTATATCCCACATGGAACAGATAAAAGGGAATAATCAGTTGCTCTTATTGAATTCTCCACACCTGCTTACTCATCAGCTGCTTATCCTCTCCTACTCTGCTCCTGAACTAATCCCTGCAATCCTCCAGAATTCTGGACTCTGCATCATAGTCTACAAACTGCTAGTGTAGAGGAACATCAAAGACTGTGGAACAGCCCTTGACCTGAGTTTCCTGAACTGCAAAATGAGGATACTATCACCTAGAGTGCAGCTTTGTCCTGAGAATCAACTGTTAGTTAACTTGATGGGTGCTCTTTTCATATTGGTCTTAGGCCTCTTGCTTCCCATTACATGATCTGTATAGTGTTCCTAAGAAAGCTGCCTTTCACACAATTATGTCACTAGAAAAATTGCTTATTGGCTAGTAGGTTGCATATTAATTACATGCAAAATGCAGCTCAATGCTCAGGCTTTGCCCTCATGAGAACCAAGGAGGGATCTAGTACAGGCTTCAGAGCCTGAGCTGGTAGAAGCATCATATCTTCTTGCTTTCTCACCCTCCATTTGCAAACCTGTTACTCCAGCCATGGGATTCCTGTGAACCCAGGAACACCTGAGCACTCTCAAACCTCATTTCATGGCATATTTAAAAAATAAAAAACACCTCTTTTTATTTATTGTGAAGTTATTCCAAAGGGTATTACTTGAAAATAAGATGATTAGCACTTAGATTTGGAATTCAGACTATTACATGTATTTATCTTCTGGTACTCTTTTTTTTTCCAATACATTAATATTTTATTTTATTTTATTTTTTAATAATTTTTTTATTTTTAAAAAAATACTTACATTATATAAATGTTAAACAAAAAATATAGGGATTCCCATATATGCATCACTCCCCACACCTCCCACACCCTCCCACATAAACATCCTTCATTAGAGTGGCCATGTTCATTGCAACTGATAAACACATCCTGGGGCTTTGCTACTGATCACATTGTAGTCTACACTCTTTCCCACACAGTTCTGCATGTTATGTGATGATAGAAAATGGCCTATATCTGTTGTTGTAATGTCATTCACGATGATTCCCAAGTCCCCAAAAAGCCCCCTGTATTACAACTGTTTTCCCTCTCCCTGCCCCCAGGGACTCCAGTTCTGGCAATCTTTAAAGAGCAGCAGAAGGATGCACAGACAAATACAAGTTTAGGAATCACTCAGCCCTCAGTTTGAGTCAGGTTCTGTGGGTCACTATCTCTGTCAGCTAGAACAGGAGACACTACCTCCAAGCTTCAGTCTCCTTGTCTGTAAAACAGGGAAATCACACTCACATCAACAGATGCTTCTAGGATCAAAAGAGATAAAAATATATGAAAACTCTTGGTCATTTTTAAAATACTCACATGCATGAATGTATATTATTTATATCTATTATTCTCAGAAACAATATTAGAAGTGATTATTGATTTGTCTTAAGCAGTATAACCTTGGTATTTTTCTAATATAATTGAGGTGAAAATATATACCAATAATTTTTAACTTACAATTTGAAGCCCAAATGACTTTCAGAAATTTAATTTACCAAATATTTATTGGGTTTTACTCTATGCTATTTAGATACCAAGATGAGTAAGATTCAGGCAATATCAGTCTAATTTGGGTGAGGAGGAATGAAAGATAAAAGATTCCCACTAAATGCTCTTGGTGTTCAAAGCAGCAGAGGACATATCTGAATGGGATAATTATAGAAACTTCCTGAAGGTGACAACATTTCAGATGGGCCTTGGAGGATGAATAAATGCTAACAGGTAGACTATAGGAAATATAGATGGAAAGCACAAGAAAATATTCTGTAAGCAGTAAGCTCTAAGACAGTGTAATTGGGAAAAAAAGGAGATAGAACATTATGAGAAGGTCACACATTGAAAGTGTTTTATATCACAGAATGAGTTTGTAATTGATTAGTCAGGCAATGGAGAGTCATGGAATTCTTTGAAGAGGGGAGCTTCTCCTACATCACTTACTTCTGTAGAGTGCTTAACATTGGTTGCATAACAAGGACTTGATAATCAGGCTTGCCTTGCACCATAAGGTTTTCTACAGTGAGTGGTAGAATTTCCCAACCGCAATTATTCTGCAACATGTGAAACTAACCAGGTTCACTAAAAAACATGAGAAGGAAGCTGAGAGGGAGAAAGGACAAGGTCTCCAAGCTTCAACAACTGTCCTTGGATGGGGGATATGGAAAAGGGGAAGTATGGGCCAATAAAAATCTGCCTGCATGATTCTGGGATTAATGACTATGGAACAAATCAACAGGCATCTGAGTTCTGTTTTATAACAGTCTCTTGTTATAAGGGTTTGTAACATGCTTTAATCAGAACCATGCAACATGCAAGTTGATGCACAGAAAGGTGGTAAGGTGGATGCCAGGCTTTACCTGCAGCAATAGCATCTTAAAGAGATTCTTAATTATACTAGAGAGTCCTGAAGACTGATAAAGAATGATCAGACACAGTAAATTCATAAACACAGCCTTCCAAGAGGTCTTTAAAAGATCTTTCCCAAACAAGCCTTGCTAGAAAACCTGAAAGTATCCTGAATGGATATTTACTCACTTCACCAGCCAGCTTGCCATCTAGGCCAGCCTTCTGTGAATTGGGGAGCAGCTGTTGTCCTGTGATCTAGTGCACAGGAACACAGGGTTTGGGGTCAAGAAACCCAAGTTCAAATCCTAGCACTGACACTACTTATTTGTGTTACCTTAAACAAGTACACATACCCCTCCAACAGCACCCAACCCATTTTCATTTTAAAATGGGAATAAAAACACATTTGCATGGTGTTTTGAATGAGCTCAGATAATTTAAAAGCAAATTTATAAACTATAAGAATACAATTTAGGATTCATTTGCTCTGCCCTATTTCTCTGAGCTGGAGTGGTGGGTGCTGAGTGTCCTTAAGATACTCTTGCTGCAAGAGACAAGCCTGATGCCCACCTCACAAGCCAGTCAAGGTATGACAGTCTCTGCTTGAATAGACTTGCTCTGTTCTGGGGATCTGACTTAAGTGTATTACATGCAAACCCATGGAACAATAGGTTGCTATAAAACAGCATAATTATCTTTTGACTTGTCATTATTTTTAGTCCAAGGAATCTTGTTACTACCTCACAGTTCCCCTTCTCCAGACACACATACAAGTTTGGTGTGTTAGAACCTAGCCCCTGAATGTCATGGGTCAGGGTGGCTGTAAGACCAAAGGACACATTTGGCCCATAATCAGACATTGGCTTTATTTGTTGGGACATCTGGATAGGAGAGAGTCTTCAGCAGTGGCAGGCCAAATAATGAAGTAGCACTCTGCAAAGAGGCAGGAAAATGAGGGGCAATATACAGGGTTTCAGAACAAGGACATTTTATACTAGAGTTACATAAATGCAGTCTCATTAAGTTATGTAAGAAGGAATTGTACAGCCTGGAGAACAATACACTTTGTTTTAACATCTGTATCATTACCTTGTGAGAAGGTTTGACATATTTTAACTTGTGTCCTGGGGCATGTAGTTGGCTGCATATTGTGGGCTGAGTTTTCTTTAGGGAGGGGACTAACTGGATGCCTACATGGTGGTTGAAGCTTGGAGACTTTCTATTTTCCCAATTCTTATGTTCTTTCTTATGTCCAGGAGATATATGTAAATATTATGAGAATGTTATAGGAATTGTCTTACATGACTATGGGGATGAACAAGTCCAAATTCTTGTAGGGCAAGCCATGAGCTAGGAATTCAGATGTAGATTTTCAGTGAATTCTCTAGGAGAACCTGGATGGCTGAAGTAGAGTTGGCACTTCTGTCTTCTGACTAATGAAATCATCACTTCTCCTTTTAAAGCCTTCAACTGATTGGATGAGACTTATCTCATGTTCAAAGGCAATCTCCTCAATTGATTGTAAATCTAATCAGCCATTGATGCCATCAAATTACTGAAGATTTAAGTCCATGGAATATCTTCACAGTAAAATTCAAGCCAGTGTTTGCTTGACCAAAGAACTGGACACCATAATCTGGCCAACTTGACACATGAGTTTAACCATCACAGTAATATTTTACCCTCAGGGGAAAAATGGCTCCATTGCTAGGCAAATATTTTTTGTGATATTTAGCTTCAAAAGTGAATTTTCTCTGTTCCTATAATTGCTTCTAAGTTTGTCCATCAGTGATAGAGGCCTTCTCATAGGAGTTTATGGACCATTTAATTTTCCAATTTAAAAAATAACTGTTGGAGTTTTTCATCCAAAGCTGTTAAAGGTTAACTAGTGAGATGTACATACCATGTGATCCACATATTTTTAAAAAATTTGAATGGATTTCTTAAAATTTATTGGATTTAGAATGGAAAGAAAGGAAAATAACATTTTTTGAAACTTTGAAGAGACATGAAAGACATTTGAAAGATAATTTCTTAATGAGAGCATCAAACCAGTAAGCTATATACAATGTCAGTGGCATTAACATGTGGCTCTAAAATAATATTAATTCTGACTTTACTTGGCAGAGTCAAAGGAAGAGATCCTGAAAGATAGGTATGTGTTCTTACCAGGCAGAAAGTAACTGAACATTTCCAGTGTTGGTGCTTAAGAATACTTAACTGCAGATGAACATAAATGCTTAAGATGGATAGGCCCCAACAAACAACTTTTCTGAAATGCTTTAAATCTTTAAACCATCTGGTCCCTATCTATGGTTTCTTATTTTACTTTCACTACCCTATACCTTTATATTCTAGGGAATTCTGAAAAATGATTGGGTTTGACTGGCTTTTTCCATTATTACTTTTCTTCTACTTTTTCTCCAATGATACCCCGTGTAAAGAGGAGTAGATGCAGGGGCATCTTCCTCCTAGTATCCTTTCTTAGGAAGTAATCAGAAACTGTTAAAGTTTGAAGGAAGCTAGTGGATCCTTCAGACTGACTTTCTTGTGGTACAGAGGAGGAATATGAGGCCCAAATAGAATCACACTCAGGTTGGTGTAGCACCTGGACCAGATTCAGGCTTCTTGGCTTCTCTAATGCTCTTGCAACCTGATTTCCCTCCATGATGTTTACTCAAAGCTGGGTTCCAGATTGGAGGGAGAATATTGAGAAAGAAAAGAATCATGTTTATAGAAAAAGGCAAAACAAACCTGAGTAAGATAGATATATATTTTTTAAAGTAGGAAAATAAATGCTAATGGGGTTCAATTTCAATTATCCACTTGCCTGAAGATAGCCTAGACAGGGCTTAGAAGCCCTGGAGAGGAGAAGACATTTCAGGAGTTGTCCAAACCCAGCTGCCAGGGTCAGAAGCCTTGGCATGATTTGCCTTTGGACTTGAGACCTTTGCTCTAGCACTTAGTCATCAGTAGTTAAATTATTCTCTAACTGTTTGACATTGATGTTTCTGCCTCTCCAAAGGGATTGTAAGGTATGAGAGCAGAGACAGCATCTCTCATATCCTGTGTAGCACAGCCTTAGTATAGGTGTCATTTCTGGAGATCCACCATGCAGCTTTCTTGCTCACCCTTCCAAGGATTCTATTTGCCCTCAATTCCCAGTGTTAATCCCTTTTGACTTAAAATAACTTATAGTTTCTAAGTAAGTCACAGACACATGGTAAGTGGCCATTGCCCATCATACCTCACCTACCTCCACATTTTTATCTGGGGAAGTCACAAACACAAACTAAGTGGCCATTCTTTGTTCTTCTGCTATAACTACCTTCTTTTCTATTGTGTGACACTCCTCAACCTGGGGGTGGGGAATATTAAATCTAATAAAAAGTCCTGGCCATAACTTAAGCCAAGAAATACACTCAAATAATATACATCTGTCTCTCTTCTCCAGGGTGAAATGGAAGATGTGGCATTGCCATCTACTGACCCCAACATGAGCAGTTTTGGCCATCCCAGAATACTAGATGTGATGGGACTTCTTCCCGTGCTCTTTTGCACTCTTTGTGCTGTATAAGTGACAAAGAGATGATTTGCCCCTTCCATACTCTTTATACTGTGCAAGTAATAAAAAGATTGCTTGCTGAATATTTCGTTGTGCCCTGAACCTGACCTCCCATGACACACCATTGTAGCAACTCATTTCACAATGGTTTCTGTTTCCTGCCACTGAGCCCTGGCTAATATTACACTTTACCATCCCCAACTTTAGATTACTGGACCTTCTTTGGAACAGAGAACTTATTTGCTGCCTATCATCTTCTTATTTGGGGGAACTGTAAGAAAACCAAGGAAGAGGCATAGCTCTGCCAGTGTTTCTTCATAATATCAGTGTCCAAAGAGCAAAGAGAGATGGATATCCAATTCTGTTGGTCTCTGTCTGTCATCTACTACACTGGAATGATTGTTACAAACACAGGCTGGAATGGAGACAGATAAAAGTTCTAAACTCACTCTTGTTTCTAATCTTGTGTGACCTCTGTCTATACTACCTCTGACAATCATGGCATTCTCATGCATAAAATAAAGCTAATGTCAATCACATCACAAGGATTTGTGAGCTTTAAATGAAACAGTGTAAATAAAGTACTTTGCATGATGCCTGGTGCATGGTCAGTGTCATTAACAATCACCATTGCTATAGTGTATATCCTGATATAAATCACTTTGGACTCCAACATTAGGCTGTACTTTCCTTGAGGACAGAGAATGGAGCTTATCTTTCTTTGTATCTCAGTCTTCCTGTAGTAGGCAGGCAAGTAAGGCCAGCCAGAGCAGCAAGGGAACTCACAGGTATACACTTGGTGAGCAATGGCATGCCCTCAGAACATCATCTTTTAAAGGATGCACTGTGGTGTTGTATAAAGTAATTGAGCTTAGACCAGTTGTGATGACATGAGTCTTGTTGTTGTGAGGCTGAAGGAATCAGTCTCTCCCACAACTTCTATTTGTAGGTGTAAAAAGAGTAGGATGTATTATCACTAATTTCCCAGGTCAGGTTCATGCTTGTGGCACTGATAATCATAATGTGGATACTAAGAATCTGAGAAGAATCTGAGAACACAAAAGAAGAGTTAAAAGTAATCAAGATTATTTTTCTCCAATAAGGAGAGAAAGGGACAAGTTGTGACCAGGGTATGTCATCCAGTCTAAGGAGCCCTGGGGATTGTTCTTCCCTCCTCTACGATTTTTAACCACAACTGAAAATGCATGTGGATCCCAACAAAAGTCAGTCAGCCTCAGAGAAGAAACAACCTGGGCAACTACAACAGAATTATTACACTTTGTTAGTGTTTTAGGTGGCTTTTAGAGCTATAATGGGACCCTAACGAAGGCTAAAACATGGACTCTACACATGTCTTGCTTTAGGTGCTGGGGCCAACCCAGAAGAATCCTCAAACTACTATATATATATAAGAATGAAGAGAATCCCTACATGGTCAATTAAAGATCATAGACTTTAACATGAGATGGGTCTGGGTTCCAAATATAGCTCTGATTTAACAGCCAGGGGGCCATTAAATCCCTTGAACTCAGTTTCCTCATCTATAAATTGGCATAAAAGTCTCAACCTCAAGAAGAGGGAACATAAGAGGGCTGGCTTATTCTCCACTTGTCCATCTGCCCTCCCAATCCATTGTGGTCCTTCTCTTGCCTGTCATATAGTCTGTGATGGAAAGGTGATGGGAAATCTGGAGGAGAGTGCTGTAGGAGTCTTTCTCACTATTCATTGCCTCCTGCTGTGAGTCCTAAGTTCTGTCATGGCCATGTCCTCTGCTGCCCCAGCCCTCATTGGGCTCCAGAAACACTAATTCTACCCCTTGCCCTTCAGCCTTGTGGGAGCTTCCCACCACAGCTCATCTCTGGGCGCCTTAAGCCTGCCTAACCCAGCTAGACACTTGGAAAATGCCTGGAACAATAGATCTCCACATGGGATAATGCAACTATAACAATTATTTATCAAACACTTGGACAAGTCAATGCACACCAGGCTGTGTATAGCCACATGACAAAAAGCTTAAGATGTTGCCACTGTTACTTTACTTCTGTTCACACCACTTTAAAAGTTTGGCAACTTGAGTCCAACACTACCCTGATGTGGGATGTAGCCTTGGTGAAGGCAGGCAGGCCAGACTCTAGCCACATTCACCCTCACTCACAAGTACCTCATGTGTCAGGTGACTCCACCCCTGTAATGGTCAACTGAGGAGAAACCCCTTCCTCCTCCTCAGAGTTACCCACCCCCCTGTAGAAAGCATGCCCTCTCACCAGGTAGCCTCCCATCTGTAACTACCACTTGGTCCCTGCATCCCCAGTAGGACAAGTGTGCTCTCCAATGGCTGCATCTTCCTCTTCCCACTGACACATTGACATCACCAGTAGGAGAGGAAGGAAGGAAGGACACAAGTGGACCATCCTTCTTAATGTGAATACCAGGATAAGCAATTCCTCCTTACATACATGATGTGTCACCAGCTTCTCACCCATGTTTTCTAGTCCTATTCCAGTAATCTATCCTGGTCAATAACTGCCTCCAGTTATTTAAACATTTTACCTTCTCTTCCCCTCTTTAAAGGAAAGACAAATCTCAAAATATATGTAAAACAGCTCTCTAGGAATTAAATCAACCCCTATGAAGTTATCAGGGCCCAGGTATCACAAAATTACAATGTCTGCTTTTCCCTCCATCCCTACCATCCAAGCTATAGCTTCACCATCTGGGCCTGGGATGATGGTCTGTTCTCCAGCTTCATCTTACTGCTTGAGGTTTCTCACTGTCCCAAGCCATCCCAGATTCCACCAACAGATAGACCATTCTCCTAAACATCCATGTCTGCTATCACTGACTTAGGCAATTGTGTGGCTACCCTTCTGTGGTCCCATTGGTTGTTTGTTTGCTTGCTCTATGTCCAAGAGGTACTGGGCTAGCACTCATTTCAAGCCCTGGCTCCAAAAATCAGGATTCATAGCCTTCATCAGCAAAGGAGATCACACCCCTCTAATCCCCCAAAATCAACACAGGATATGATGTCTTTTTAAAATGTTTGGTTTCACTCAGATTTTAAAATAAAGAACTAAATTTTCCGCTATCACAAGTAGCATAGTTTATTGAAGTCTAAGCTAAATACATATTTAATTGAATGTCGTTGGGATCTTATTTCATTGTATACACATACTCTTCTATAAAGGATACCAAACATTCATTGCAACAGAAACTACTAGAGCATAAAAAAAGGCTAGGGGCTCTGTCAAGACATATTTCTAATGTGGTCTTTACTTCCAAATCTCAGCAAAAAAGTCAATATTAACCAAAAATAACAAAGGTTTTTAAAACCAAACAATTGGGAGTAGTAAAAACTTCCCCCAACAAATAGGATCTTAATAGTGAATGATCTGGCTAACTGAAATCCTGACCTCAAACTTGCACAGTATCTTTCAATCTATTTAAAAGAGCTACCTTGAAGGATACAAGAAAATAAGGCACTGGGATATAAGGCAACAAGGAATATTCATCCTGAGAGTCATTCAACCTACCTGTTGCCACATTTATGTCTGTTGGCTCACCCTTAGTCCCATTAATTATTTTTGGAGTGATGGAGAATGTCATTAATTTGCTGTATTTAAGTATGTGATGTTACAACTTAAAAAAAATTATAACAAGAGTTGCCCAATTATTTCCCATTTTTATTCTTTATTATATACTTGGAAGCATCTGTGTTGTTTTTCCAGGTTAGGATCACATTGGTTGGTCTGATGAAAACAGCTTCAATATCAAATGCAGAACTGGGTTCTACTTAAACATTATTTCCAAAGAAAAATATAATTTTTTTAAAAAAATGTAAGAGTAACATTCATGTAATGTATCTTTTAAAAAAATTAATAAAAACTAAATAAAATTAAATAAAATAACAGAAAAAAATAAAATATAAGAGTGAAGTCATTTCTCTATGTCTACACTCTGGAAGTGAATTTTAAAACCATAGAGATTAATTTCAATTTATTTGCCTCCTTTCCACAAAATGCATTTAAATAATCATATGTGTGTGTGTGTATGTATGCATTTTAGGGTAACAGAAATGAAGTAAAACTGCTAGAGTTTGGCCATATTGCCTGTGACCCAAACATGGGCGTAAACCTGTATAGAAACTGATGTAAGGAGGCCTAAAATGCAAAATAATTCAATCTCCCCAATTCTCAGAAAACACTGAAAGCAGAAGAGAGTGGGAGCAGTTTAGTGCAGAACACACACAGACAAGTTAAAATGCAATAGGAGCCCTAGCATATGTTTTAATCATTTTCACCTTTATGTGAAAGGGGGAGACTTGAAATTGAGCGAATGATTCTGTGATGTTTCCTATTTTCCTGACAGTTAGAGAGCATGGGCTTCTTCTAAGTTGAAAGGAAAATGTTTGGGATAAGGATTATAGAAAATTAATGCACATTGGAACTTATGCTGAGAAGAATGTATGAAAGAGTGACTATCTTCACTAGCCATAATATTTGAGCCATAATATTTGCTCAAAAGCATTGAAGATCTCTCTCATATTGCAATTTATAATTGTTGGAACAATTTAGTGTATGATGGTATAATTTTCTTCAGCAATTCCTTACACTTAAGCAAAAGAAAAAAGAAATGGTGTATAAAGATGATGTTTAAATACTTCAGTTAGTAAATGTTATGCTGAAGCAGAAAAGGTATTAATTTGTCGTGACTTGTAAGGATTGCTATCTATACATTCTAAACTATTGATAATATAGAAAATTTCAATAGCTGTTCTAATCTGTTCTCTTCATAATATTTATAAATCTTCATAAAGATACAGTTAGTCAATGCATTGGATAGGATAAGATGCATTGTGTGTGTGTCTGGTAAGAAGTGAATCCTGAAATCTCTGTGGCTTAACAGATACAACATTATTTCCTATTGAGAAAAAATCCACAAAGGTTTGGGGGATCATGTAGGATATTTGTCCTTCCTGTATATACTCAGTCAACAAGGTTGCTTCATATGTGTAGTCCTGCCATTTTAATGTTTTCTTCTAGGCTTGCTGCAGCAGGGGAAATGAAGAGCTGGATCAGAGCATACTAGCTATGAAATGTTTCAGCTTCAGTGTGATACACATCACTTTTTTGAGCTAGTCACATCATAGCCCTTCTTAAGTGCAAGAGGTCTGAAAATATGTTTGGGCACATATATATTTGGTTATCAGCAAGTGGACTGATCACAATGGAGAAAAAATGATCTTCTATTGGGAATCAATTGTTTATGAATTTATATATTGGTTATGGAATAATTTGAGTTAATTCAGTCTTTACAAAAGTAGAAGTAAAATGTCAAAGTTTGGAAGGAAATCTGCCCTGGTCCAAATCTACAATTTTTCTTTTATCTGGATTCTTTGTCTTAAAACTGCAGTGTGACTATATCTCAAATGCCTACCCATTTCATTGGTATGCAATTTTATATTTAACTTTGAAATAGCAGATGTTTTTCCTCAATTATTCAATGTTATATACTTTCTCTTTTGTACCAGATACTTTTGTTCCTAATAGCTGAGGGTTAATTCCATTCATTAATAAATATTTTGGTGGTGAAGTGCTGAGTGGGTGTTTTGCACCAAAAATTTCTCCATATATATAGTCTTCCTGGGAATATCCAATGCAAGTTTGCTCCAATACTGTCCCTCAAATAATTTAATATTCTTCCTTGGCCTTAGGAAGAGAAAATAATTTATCTGACAAGAGCCCAGTTTATTAGGTATTTGCTGCTCCATTGATTGTACAACATAAGAGCATCAATTTTTTAATGACACCTGCTTATTGACTTTCTGTCATTCCTTCAAACCAATGATTTCTTGTTGATCCTTCTCCCACAATAATAAGTCTAGCCTGATGTCAGCAGTTAGGATAAAACAATGCATTTTTCACAAAATTCTTTCCATAATATTTTAAGTTATTGGCCTATTGGTTAAGAAAGGTGTAGCTGAATATTTGCAGACAAATTTTTCAATAGAATAAATAAACCATGGAATTTCCAAAACTTGTGAAAATGCTATGTCAATTTTCAAAATTCCATTAATTTGTATATGCAAAGTTGTTTTCAGTTGGAAGAAAGTTTACTCACCATTTAATTACATATTTTTATTTTACGGAAAAGGAACTATTCAAGATTTTAAATAACCTGGGGATACAAAATACTTTGTCCCACATATTCTAGATGCAAGGCCATTATATTTTTTGCATTGGACAAACTTTTTTAAGAATGGGATAGATTTTATTTTGTCTATTTGACTGAATTGTTAAACAAGATCTCTCTTGCTCCAGAGGTTCTTCATAGTACTTTTCACCTCTGCATTTTTGAATGTGTAGATTAAAGGGTTTAGCATGGGTGTTATCATAGCAAAAATAGAGTCCCTGCATTATTAGTGCAGAAGGTGCTTGTTGACAGAAGGTGTACAATCATTCAGGGTACAAAAAATAAGACAACCACCATAATATGTGAAGCACAGGTAGAGAGAGCCTTCGGCCTAGCTTCAGAGCTGTGAGCTCTAAGGAAGCAAAGGATGAGGACATAGGTGGTAATAACAATAGAAAAAATGAGTATACAAATGAACCCACTTTTGGAAGCAACAAAGAGGCCAAAGATATGAGTGTCAGTGCAGGACAGTTTCAGCAGAGGGTAAATATTACAGAAGAACTGGTCATTGTCATTGGGGCCACAGAAAGGCAACCACACAATGGAAAGCATTTGAATCAGAACATGAAGAAATCCCCCAGCCCAGGACATGACCACCAGGAGACCACCCCACCCCCCTGATTCATTATGATCATGTAGTGGAAGGGCCTGCAGATGGCAACCTAGCAGTCATAGGCCATCACTGTGAGCAGGATTATCTCAGCTCCACCAAAGAAACATGTCACAAAGACCTGACTAATGCACCCACAAAAGGAGATAATTTTCTTCTCAGCATTTAAGCCAAATATCATTTTGGGGAACATGGTAGAAGAGAAGGAGCCATGTAGTAAGGATAAAAAAGAAGAAAAAAATACATAGGGATTCCCAGGTCTGGGTTGGTGGAGATGGTCACTACAATGAGTAAGTTGCCTGTCAGGGTGATTAAATACATGACTGTAAACATGACAAACAAGAGTTTCTGCTCATCTGGGTTCTGAGTGAGGCTGAGCAAAATGAATTCTGTCACATTGTTCATGGTTCTCTGAATCCACTTTTGCATTTGGATCATTGATTTATCTGAAAATACCACAAGGATTGCAACATTGTTAAATAAATTTTGATAAAGCAAATAAGCTATGCCAGGTTATTTGTTCCTCTAAAATGCATGGAAACCCTCAGCAATAAATCCAAGACTTAAAGTTGGGATATACTTTTAGTCACATATTGAATATATAGCCCTCTTTCCCACTCTGCCACACGCAGACACACACAGGGACACACAATTTTATGACTGTTGACATTTCAGGCACATTTCCTGCAATCATATATGATAGAATCCTCTACCAGAAACTCTAATAATATGTTCTCCTGTGGAAAACTGAAATCTAAATGGACTTGTAAAGAATGGAAGCTTGAATTTATGAGAATCCATTCTCCTGTGTCTCTTCTTTGGTCATTCATGTTGTGAGACTAAGTGGCAGAGTTTGTTATCCATGATATTTTTTAACTTGAATCAGGGTGTCTATAAAACATCAGGTGAATTCAATTTGAAATTAGGAATGATGTAGATGTAGTCATTTTTCCTGACTCAACTGAAAATTTGAAGCTGCAGTAAGATACACACTGGCAGTTAGGTTTGTGAGCTAATCTACAATGAAATAAGATTGTAAAAGAATATCATAGATTCTTTTTTAATCACCTTTGGAAAGGATATCAAGAAGAGGGAAAAACAGGCAACATGATGCAGTTCAATATTCCCTCAATTTATTTGAAACTTTAGAACTCCTATTTGGGGAATTTCTATCATATTTTGATTTCAGTATTCTTTCCAGAAATTTATGAAACATTCTTTTGACCTTATAGAAAATAGATATTTCTAAGGCAATGAAATAAACCACCACAATTTCTTTGTCACATGTGTTCTTTCAAATAGGTAAACCATTTTTGTATTCTTTTTCACAACCTTATAGCCATGTGATGTTGTGTAGGGGCTGTAACCCCACAGAGCCTAACTTTTTAACATATTTAATATAGAGAAAATAAGAAAGGGCATAGAGGAATTGAAGAATATTATGACTTATGAAAAATGAGACTCCTCAACCTATAAAATGTAGAATTCCTTATGCTTTTAAATTATTTATAAGAGAACAAAAATGAGGAACCAAATATCAATATTTTATCCTTGAAATATTTGCTTGTATAATATTAAATGAGTAAATAAATTTACTGAGAGAGAAAATAAACTAGGTATTAACTCAAATGAGCTAGAAAAACAACAAATTATATTAGAGAAATATGTAAATCAGAAATTAATACAACAGACAGAAAAATATTAGACAATAACTAAATTCAAAGCATATTGGGTGTGAAAAATACTAAAATAATTGTTGAACACAGCTTAGCTCAATAAAAACTATGTATGGTCAAATCCACAAATGACATTAACTTAAAACATTTTTAAATGACTATTAGGGTATAGCTCATTAGGGATAATAAAAGGTTTTTCAGTATATAATAGGCACTTTTCAAAACAGTAACTCTTCTCTTCATGCAAGCCCCGTCAAAAAGACAAAAAGGAAAATCACATGCATTAAATGTTAAAATAAACCATGAATCTGTTCAAAACCAAATTAATGAAGAGATAAATATGTATCTGATATCTCAGTGGAGAAGAACATGTTAAGTAAAAAAAATGGCATAAAAGGAAAACCTGATGGATTGAACTATATGAGTTCATGGAACACACTGGGAAAATAATTGCAACATGTGTGAAAGACAACTATTATTATAGAAATAGTTCTTAAAAATATAAAGATAAGTTTACTCACAGCATTATGAAAAGGCAAATTTAATTAAAAGGTAATCCTCAGGAAAAAATTAGACACCTAACAAAATCCTGTATTTCATAAGTCATCAAAAAAATGGATTTTAAAAACTGAAATTCACAAGTTGGCAAAAATTTATGAGCAGTAACTTCAAGAATGTATTGAATAAAATTTTCAGTACTCCTTATTCTTAAATTTGCTCTAGACAAAAATAATGGCCAAAATTATATATACAGTTGATATTTCATGATTTTTTGAATAACAGTGAAAATGGAAGATAATCTAATGTGTACATAATAAAGAGCATCTAAATGATTTATGATGTATAGCTATGAAATATCACATGAACATTAAAGTGATTTGTAAGAAGATTAATGATGTGGAAGGATGCTTTTAATAGCATATTTTATAGAAAATGCAAAATATAACGATGTGTATATATTATGATCTGATGTCTAAAAGACCTGTATACATAGAATAGTTTCTAAAAATCATACACTAAAGACTAATAGTGCTTCTGTATTATGGCATTAAGAGCAATTTTTATCTTCTTTTATAATTTTTCTGATCTGATTTTCTACAAATAGAATGTATTGCCTTTGTATCAGCAAAATAAATTAATAAAAGGCATATTATTTTTTTATCTTGGTCCATAATATCTCAAGTGACTGCTATTTTGAGTACACTGGGTATGCCAGTCATTATCCATAAAATCTCTGGAAATACTTACATATGTCTAAATATAGTTTATCTGTAAATTGAGCTCTGGTGTCACCTTGAGAGAAAAAAATTATTAATAAAGCACAACATCATGAACATAATTAACAGCTCTGAAATATATATCTGAATTTGGCTAAAATGAGAAATGTTGGGTTGTATATATTGTGGGAGAAAAACCTTTTTTAAAAAATCATTTGAACTGCAATATACAAACAGAGGACCCTAAATTAAACCATGGACTATAGCTAATAGTACAATTATAAAAATTGGCTATCATCAATTGTAGCAAAGATACCACTGAAGTTCTTTAGGAAGTTCTTTAAGAAAAAAAGAAGTCAATGTTTGCACCTACCTCTCTTTATGTATTTACGGAAAAAGTAGTAATTTTATTGTATGAAAAGACATTTTATTTGTAGAGAACACTTTCTACTGTGGTAGCAATCACTGATCCATCACTAATGGCTGCTTAGAAAGTTCATCCATTTTTACATTAAGAATAGCATTTCTTTACCTCAATTAGAAACTTACAAATGATTGTAAAGGAAAACTTCCTAACTAAATCTTAGTATGTGGGGTGAATTTATCTTCACTCTATAGGTTTTCACCAATCTTTGAATGTCACCCACAAGCATCCCAGCTCAGATAAGAATTACTTTATCCAGAACTTCCAAAAACTTTACACTTCAAAAGAACTTCTTGGAGGAAGACTTAACCATTGAAGGACTTCTCTTCCCAAGCCTATGCTGCATATTTGCCAGGTTTGTTTTCTTGATGAATAGATAGAGTGTATTTTAAAAGTCTCTTAAATTTGCTGTAATCTTTTTTAAAGACCTGAAAAATAGCAAACCATGTTAAAGCAGAAAAATGAAGAATTGCAAGAACCTTGAACTCAGCAACAAATGAAAGTTGTTGTGACATTAATAACAAAAACCTGATGTAAACTCTTTTAAGCTTTTTTTTTTTCCAGAAAGCCTGCACTCTGCTTGAGATTCCTACTTTGGTCCTTCAGTGTCTGGAATGATATGGGTTGGTAATTTATAAACAAACATCATCTTTTAGCTATGGCTTGTTATGTTTATGTGGTTTTCTAGGCTCAGGAATCCCCAGCATTTGTCCTTATTGACATTTTCATGTATAATTTCAGGTAAGTATTTAAATGTAGATTGCTCAAGGACAAAGAAGAATTAGGTATGTCCTGAACATTCCGTTCCCAGAAGATTAGAAATAGCAACTTCAGCCAACTTGGCAGCCAAACGTCCTGTTCAAACTCATGGCTCTGTTTTCTATGACCACATGGTGGGAGAAGTGGCAGAGTCAACTGGGGTGTGCTAGATGTCTCTACATGATTGTGGTTAGGAAGTGATCTTAGAATGTGGGATATCAGGCACAGTATAATCTACTCATGGGAGAATGGGTCAAGAGCTTTTCAGAGCCTATACAACTATCTTTTTTATTGCTATCTCACAAAATTATAGACAGTATTGAGCAAGATAAATTCTGAAAACCTCTAGGTCATTTGGAACTGCTATTCCACTGTTGATACCCTGAGGATAGACATATGCATGCTAGAAAATTTGCTGTCTAATATTAAAAATTTTACTGTGCTTAACAGGAACAGCTTTGCAATTCAATATACTGCACATCCTAGGACTGGATCTTCTACTGATTAACTGTGTGACTAGAGCAAGTTATAACCCTTTTCCATCATTTTCCACATCTGTACCAGGGGATGTGAAGGGACCTATCTCATAAGACTGTTGTGGAGTTTTATGAGATAATGCATATAACACTGAGAATGGTACCTGGCATAGAGTAAATTCCTTGTTGTCTGTTTTCATCTTATGTATAGGATATGAGAGCTCATGACATTACCATACACAGGTACTGACAAAAATTTTCTTCGACATATATGTAACTTGTCTTCATTTATCTTGTGGATGATAGGATATTGAAAAATGCATAAATTAAGAGTAAGGAAAAACCAAGTTTAGAAGTATTCAATATTGATTCATAAGTAATTATAATTGAGAAATCTTTCTGTAAGTGTTTCACCTTTCCACTAAAACATCTGACAGTGAAGTTGAAAATCCCAAAAAAGGTTTTAGGATATAAATAAAATGTGAATTCCATTAGAGATAATAAATGAGCACTTTTATATATCAGTCATTTTGCTACTGTCTTACCTCATCTGAGTCTCATATAATCCCCATTATTTTTTCCATTTAATGTAAAAGAAAAGTTGGTCAATACCTAATATCTAATAATTGGTAATGCTCAGATTTTAATACAGAGTGATGGGATTTCTCATCATGACCTCTAAACATTGTGTTCTTTTATCTCATCAGTCCTTAGTCCTGTGATGTGTCTGGATGTGATGGGAGAGGAAGAGCTGCCTCAGACCAGCTTTGGTTCTCCCACAGGGTGCAGGCAGGATTTGTTTCTCACATAAATCCTTTGTGGAGCAACAGAACAGGAAAGATAATATTTTGATTTTGGAATACCTTGATGGCTGCAGAATGGAAGGGAAGTCTAAGCAAAGATGAGAGTTCTGAATGGGGGTGTCCCCCACATGAATGGACCATGCTAGTATCTTAGATGTATTATACCTGAATGACTTTTAACTGGATATGATTCCCAATTCTTCCATTTACTAAACATATGACTCTACGAATATCAATTATCTTACCAGGGCCTGTTAAATAGCCATCTTGGGTAAATTATTCAACTCCTCTGTGCCCCAGTTGCAATTTCTGCAAAGTAGTGGTTTGAGAAAATATGGATGTATGAGGGAGAAAGATAAGAATGACAACTTTCTTCATTTCAAAACCAATACAATCAAGGATACAGTAGAGTACCATGGAAAAAAAAGTATCTGAAATAAAAATTTGAAAAGTTCTAATACCTACACAGCAAAAATATCTTTCAAAATAAAATACAAAATAAAGATGCTTTCATATATACAACATCTAAAAGAGTTCCTCATCTGGAGGCTCACAGTACAAGATATAATAAGAGTCCTTCAGACAGATGGAAAGTGATTCTAGATGGGCATATGGATCTATACAAAGGAAATGTTATGTACTTAAGATTTATGGTTATCTTAATTCCTTGCTTAGTGTGAAATATTTGTTATAATTCATGAAGGAACATTTTGATAATTGTACTATTAATTATATTCCATCATTTACTATAAAGTTCAATGTGTTGTAGAGTCCATTGTTTTTTTAATTTTTATTCTAAAAGCATACACAACTAAAATTTCCCCTTTAAGCACATTCATATATATAATACAGTGCTGTTAATTGCACTCTCACAGTTGTGCTGCCTTCATCATCATTCATTACCAAAGAAATATGATGGATTGAAATAGAAACTCTATACAATTTAAGGATTAACTTTTCATTCCTACTCTGTCCTCTGGTAACCTGTGATCTTGATTTTAAGTGTATAGTTATATTTTAAATATATATATATATTAAAAACTTTGTCAGATATGCAGTTTCAAAATATTTTGTCTCAATATAAAGGGTGTCAATTTTACTGTCATGAAAAAAGTCCTTTGAGACACACAAAAAAATTTTATTTTTAATTTTATAAAGTCCCATATACATACTTTTCTTTTGTTGCTTGTGTTATGGTTATAAAGTCTAAGAATCCATTGCCTAACACAAGTCCCTGAAGATGCTCCCCAATATTTTCTTCAAGGATTTTGATAGTTCTGGCTCTTATATTTACATGTTTAATACATTTTGTATATGGTGTGTGGTAGGGGTTCAACTCCACTGTTTTTGTGAATGGAGATCCAGTTTTCCAAGACCCTTTTTTGAAGAAATAATTCTTTCCTAATTCAGTGGTGTTTTACTCCTTGTCAAAAATCTGTTGGCCATAAATGTGACTTTGATTTCTGAACTCTCACTTTGATTCCATTTGTCTATAAGTCTCTCTGTGGGAGCCCTCTATTCTTTATGCCTAAAACATAATTTGGAGGCTGTTTCTCTGCCGACACAGAGAATTCTCTATATCAGTTCCTGTCATAAACAGGAACTTTCCTTCTTATCTTATCTCCCTTATCTCTTGCCCTAGCTCCTATGTATATCACTAAATGTTTCTGTAATCTTGCTTTCCCATTATCAGCCTGGAATTCTTATGAAAAGATTTACAATGCCCATATCTGTGTGCTTCCCTTTGTGTGTATCCTGTTGTTGACTGTGAAAAAATCTTGAATAAAAAGCATCCTGGGGCTCAGCTTGAGAGAACAGGTTCTTCAGCTGCTCTCCGCCTGACCTCTGTCAAATTCTGTGTTAAGAATTCATTGCACCATCGCGGACTCTGCTGGACCTACCCCTGCAAGACTTTGCAGGATGGGTTCCTGCAAGGGGTGAGCCCAATGTGATTTGGACCAGTGGTGCAATTGGCACATCAAAGTGACAAAATTTATCTGGATAACTCTTCATCCCAAGGCAAGGGAACAGCAACGTCCACTTGGGAATTTGCCTACATGTCTACAATTCAATCAGCATTATTATCTATTTCATCATGGTTCAGTACCCTTGAAAGAGCAAAAGGTTTTGGTTAAAATCATTCAGCAATTACTAAAGTCAGCTAACTGTACGGTAAAAGAAACTCAACCACTCACTTTATTAAAGATATTCTGAAATTTTTGCCCATGGTTTCCTGACAGAGGAACATTAGACTTAGAATTATGGGAGAAAGTCAAAAAAATATAAAAGAAAATATGAACACGGAGAGAAAATTCTCTCCTCTGCTCTTATAACCTGGAACTTAGTAAAAACAGCTTTATGCTCTCTTTACAACACCTCCTAGTCTACTGTTCTCTTCCAGAGGAGTCCCCACGCAAAATTCATGTAGATTTAGACAAAGAGGAAGCCCCGCATCCTCCTCCCTCTCCACCTTTTTCTTCGGCTCCTCTTAAGAAATCCACAATGCCTAAAGAAGAAACTTTACTGCTGCTTCCTCCTCCTCTAACCTCAGTCTTCTTTGAAACTCAGATGCCTTGCCCTGCTTTTAAAGAATGCTTAAAAGAAGCTGTAGAGGCTAGAGAGTGCCACACCATTCAGCTGGCTCCCCAAAATGGACAGCCACAACATGAATCACTTCCCTTTACAGTCTTTAAAGAGCTGAGGAGAAGTATTAATGAAAATGAAATTTTTAGGTGTACTTCCAGAGACTGTATCCTCTGGCCCACCTATGTGCCAGATGTGCCTGGATTCTCGGTGGAGCTGCAACTCCTACCCTACAACTCAATGGACTCATCCAAGTAACCTGGCGAGGAGACGACGATGGGCAATAGCCATTCCAGGGAACGGAGAGGGCCTGCAGCTGAAGGCAAAATAATCCCATCCACTGTATCCATGGGATATAAGCCCTCTCTCACTTGGAGGTGGAGGGGACATCACCATCCAAGTCCCCCCAGGATTGGGGGAGGTGCTGTGGACTAGGGTGGACTTGGTGGTGTTCTGTTGTAGACATATTTTGATTCAAGCAATGGCAGAAATTGTAACAGTGAGGTGGATCTGGTGGCCACAGGACATTTTGGTGGCAGG
>JAQZBX010023885.1:0-19199 GCA_029593785.1 Cabassous unicinctus
TAAAAAAAAAAAAAAAAAAAAACATTGACTACTCACCTAATAGCTATGAATATCAGGACTGAATTTTTACACAGTTAGCTTTTCAAGTAGTAAACCTGTCCAATAATCCTGACGATAGCATTAACCCTGACAAACTTTCTCACATAAACAGGTTTGCTCACAAGCTGGGCAGGGAAGAGAGATGTGGATGACTTAGTCGAACACTGACAGAAAGCAAAGCAAAGCTCATGTCCTATAGACGACACACTAAGTAGGAAGTTTAGATCTGAAGAATGTTGCATTAGGTTAGTCACAGAGAAAAGTTTTATTACTTCATAATGAATCTGTTCTATTGTACAATGGTTATTATTTAAGTACCCCCCAAATATGCCTATATTTTCACAAAAGGAAATTAAATCTACTTTCATTGTCCAACAAAAAAAGTTAAAGCTAAGGGCAAAGACACTAGGTAAGACTTTGCCCTAAAGTATAGAAATAGGAATTTAAGAAATCTGATGAAGAGAAACAACCAATTTAGTGTGAAATCATTGAAAGAATAAATGGTGAGATGGGTTAGTAAGTGTTCAAGATTAAAAAGTTGAAAATAAGAACCATAAAGGAAAATTAATAGAGAGAGAAAACTCATATTAAAGCTAGTTGTTTGGAACAATTAGGAAGAGACATTTTATAAAACAATTCTTAATTTGATTATATGAAAATCAAAAGAGCCAAAATTAGGAAAATCTCTTTGTCTATTAAAATAGTGATCCCCCCCCCCCTTGGCACTTTTGTACAACTTGTGTAATTTTTTCCAAATATTTTCTGCATATTTCTGTGCTTATCCCGAGTTTTATCATTGTGGTATGCGCTAAGTATGCAGAGTGAAGGGAGGTCTGTACCTGCCTGCAAGAGGTTTAGCAGTCCAGTAAAAATGTAAACAGAAGAACGCAATCAGTCATGACCTGAGTGCCAGCACGAGCATGTAGCGCCTACTGAGGTGTCGTGCAGAAGAAGGGAGGGTTAAAATGCAAGGGAAGGCAGCCGATCATGGAAGGCATCATGGAAGGGGTGAGCTTTGAGTGGGATTTGAAGAACCAGATGGCACCCTCAGGAGACGAAATAGGGAATCTAATCAGATGCTCCATAATGTAGGACCTTGTACATCACACTACAGAGTTTGAAGTTTATTCTGCGGGAAAATCATGTAATTTGATTTGCCATTTATAAAGATCACTCTGATAACAGGGTGTCGGATGGATTTCAGGGGGAGGCGGTAGGCTGGAAAACCACTTAGCAGGCTGTTTCATGAATCCACGTAGGATATAAAGAGGGCTTGAAAGAAGATGGCAGTGGAGACAGGAGACAGAGAAGGAGGGATGGCTTTTAAATGTATTTTAGGGGGTAATGTCAACATTTCTACATATTCAACAATATCACCATTGATGATTACTTGATTGTGGAGCAAGAAGGAGAAGTGGTGTCTAAAAGGCTTACAGTTTCCTGACTCTGCAGAAGGTGATTGGTGATTATGGCGTTACATAAAGACTGGATTTGGAAACAGAGATAATTCGTGACTTACTGGTAGGGCTTGCAGGGGAGTGGTGGGTGGCCAGACTTACGGGTGAACAGGTGAAAGGGGAGACTTACGTCATTTGAGGGAGGGCATGACTATGCATGTTTAATGTTGGTAGAAGCTGGAGCCTGCTTATTCAGAAGCGGAAATGCGTCACTAGAAGAGTAAAAGTTGAATATACACGAGAGGAGTGAAAGAGGGAAGAGAGAACATGCCCTCCTGAGCCAGAGAGATGAGCCTGCAACAGAGAAGAGCACCTCCTCGTCAGCAAGGGCAGGAGGGCAAGAGGCAGCAGGCGTGAGACTGCGGAGATGTCTGGGGTTTGCAGGATCAGGTGTCAGCTGGTGAGGCTGATTCTGGGTAGCAGGGAGGTGGGGAGTAAAGATTGAGGAGAATAGTCACTGAAGGAATGGTTAGGAAATTCCTGAAAACAAATGAAATGATATTACTTATCAGTGAAGCCTCAGTAGTGCATATAATCCTCATGGTTGTGCCGTTTTTCACCAGCAACAATAGATTGCACCTGAATAATGCAAATAATGACTACCATTTTTAAGCGATTATTATGTGCCAGTCACTACTAAATCCTTAATCCTCACAACAAACTCCTGGTTTAATTATGTAAGTACCATTATTATTCTCATTTTACTGAAGAGGAAACTGAGGCATTGAGAGGTATAAAAATGGAGAAGGCCTTATGGTCAGCATAATTATTTAGGCTTAGGTACAGCTTCCTTAGGATCAGGACAAACAAAAATTACATGGGCTTAAACAAGATAACAACTTCATCCCTTCATAACATCCCGAGGTAGTCAGTCCGGAATTAATATGCCCCTCCATTATTTCACAGATGCTGGCTTCTTTTATATCAGTGCTGTATCATTTCTGAGCCTACCTCATGATCCAATATGGATGCTGGTGCTCCAGCCATTTTTTTTCCATGCTTGAGACATCAAGAAAAAGGAAGAAGGAAAGAAAGGCATGGCTCCTCTCTTTCAGTTCATGTCCAGACCCAGAAATTCCTCACTCCACTTTTCTTACACCCCTAGAACTTTGTGGTATGGTTACATATAGCTCCAGAGAAAGCTGTGAAATAACTTAATTCCTAGTATTTGGAATAAGGAAAGAGCACATATTTGGGCAGTCTCTTACCTTGTTGGATTGATTTAGATTTAGATACCTTCAGATTATATTAGATAAAAAGGCAGAGGAATAAAATGTTGAGGTTGTTAACAAAGAGAGTAGATAAGAGATGAATTATGAAAAAGGAAAGACGTGAAACAAGGAGGTGGCTGATAGATGGAAAGAAAAAGCCTGAAGGGCGTGGTGAAGACAAAGAGGAGGGTTGTCAGCAATACTGAATAAGAGAACTTCAGAGATAGTTCACTGAGATGGAGGTTGTGTGAAGAGAAGACTCATGGGAGTTAAAGATTTCAGACGTGGAGAAGTCTTAGCAACTGGGGAAATTCCCAGATGTTCCTGATACTTTGCTAATAGTTGGTAAAAATGTTTAGTTAAGGAATAGAGTGACAAGTCCAACAACACTTTAATGGTTATTATAGGTTTATGTATCATGGTAGTATTAACAAGAGATTAGAAAACTCAGTTTCTTAATGCTGGGATGATGATTATTCTGTTTCATTTTGGACAAATATTCGTCAAAGTTCAAGTTTGCTTTTACGCATTTGACATTTATTGTGTTAAAAATCGTAAGTTTTCCAAATAGATAATAATTCAGATAATTGTATCTTTTTTATTGAAATGCAAATTATTTGGATGGAAAAGGTTCTAAAATGTGTTGCTAACTGCTTTCTTAAAATAATAAACAGCATATTTTATGATTGACATTGACACTCATCCTTCAATGTGACTGCCTGTTCCTGTCTTGGACTGAAATGAAGTGACTCTCAGCTCTTCCTACATCTTTTTTATTATCAGAGTTTCCATCACACGCACACAGTGAGCTTCTATGGTTTTAGAAATCTGAGTTCATCTTGGTTGTTCCCTAGTTCCCCAGAATTGGAGAGTGTGAGATGCCAACCCCTGGGTAAAGGCTACTATAATTAAAAAAAACCTAAAACCTGTAAAAAAAAAACTTCAATTTTTGTCATCCTTTCGACCAGATTATCTCATGATGCCACTGGCTTCTTGCTTACAGACTGGAAGGGATTTGCACAAATGGAAATCCTGTTCTGCTTACAGGAAAAATAAAGTCTATCCTACCTAATAAGGAATGCTTTTAAAGCAAGTCTCTATTTCTCACTTAAAACTATTTAAATTTCCTTAAAATACACATTGAAATGTGTGGAATTAAACGTAGGTGGCACAGGTTCTGTTTTATTTTTCCCAGGTGCATGCTCTGAGAACATCCAAGAAGCTCCATCGTTATCGGATCACCCGTGGGCCCCAGGTGATGTGAAAGAGAAGCCCTTGGCTGAAGACCTTAGCTTTGAAGGCAGGTTCAAAAAGGAGTCACACACCTCTGCTTTCTGAAGGCTGAGTTAGTTGAACAGATATTTGGCACTTTCAAGATTTCTGTGTGGGACTCGAAGTTGTAACTTTCATTTGAGCCCAAGGCCTTCAGAAAAAAGAGGACCACATGCTGGAAAGGTGATGCAAGTTTGGTTTTTATCCGAACTAGTTTCCCCTTTATTTTTGAAACTAGAGGAAATGAGTAAAGCTTTCTAAATGATTTGTAGAATGATAATTATTTTTAAAAACTTCTCTATTTTAAAACTTTTTCTGATCTTGGTTCTGGTAATGAATATGATAAAAGAGCAGTAAGGGACTAGGAGGAATTAAGCTGTCCAAAACCTATAAATGTATTAATTTGAATCTTTAGTGAAAAGGTGTCTTTACTCGTACTTTTTACATAATATAAATATAGTAATCTCAGGTTTTCCTAAAATACTAAAGAAATTAAATTGTTTCTGTATTTCTTTTCCTTTTTATGCCTTTTAACATCTTAACCTTTTATTTTTTCTCTTTATTAAATAAAAAGTAAGATGTTGTGTTAGTCTGCCACAGCGCTGCCAATGCAAAGTACCAGAAATGGGTTGGCTTTATAATGGGGATTTTATTTATGGTGAAAGCTTAGCGATCCCAGGCTGTGAAATGCCCAAATCAAGGCACCATCAGAAATGCTTTCTTACCATAGTCAGCTACTGGTGATCCCGGTGTCCTCCATGTGGCGAAGATGAAGGCCAGTCTCTGCCGAGGTCCCTGCCTTCCCCTCCAGAATCTGCCGTCTCCCAGAGCTCAGCTGTGGGCAGCCAGGCACAGGGCTTGTCTCTTCAGCCTTGAGCTGCTCTGTGGGCCCAGCCTCTTGGGAGGTCCATGCTTAAGCTTTGGCCGCTAGCGATCCTCGAGTCCTCTGTCATATGGCAGGATAAAAAAGGGCAGCCTCCTCTCTCTGTGTGTCTCTCTGTGTCTCCGTTTATATAAAGCTCCAGTAAGAGGGCGGAGACCCAACCTGAGTCACACCTCACTGACGTAGTCCAATCAAAAGCCCCCTCCCACAGGAATGGATTAGTTCAAGAACATAATCTTTTTCTTTTGGGGATTTCTAAAATAACTTCAAACTGTTGCAGATGTTACTTGTGAAAAAGCAAAACAATAGATGTGTATAAGCAAGAAGAAAAGAGAGAAAAAGCGTTCTTAACCTCAGTTCATCTATTTTTTTGCTGTTTCTCTATAGGCAGCTAGAAATGCAGTGTAACTTAGGTAGACCTTGTTAGTAAAAGCACAGAAAATGAGTTAAAATCTATGGAAGATAGGAGAAATTTTTATAGCAGTGAAGAGGAAAGAAAAATACTAGATTAGGGGAAAATGGGCAATACACAGCATCTGATTTCAGAAGGTTCCATTCTTTATGCTAATGTTTTGTTCCTTGCTAAAGTGTTTCATTCATTCATTCATTCACTGTTAGCTAACATTTACTGAGTATTTCTTATGGTCAGAGAACTGTGTTTGGCACTGAGAACGCATTAATAAACAAGGCAGATTGCTAAGAGGGATGTAGCCCTGGAGCTCTCAGCAACCACCATGAACTGGGGCCCTTCTGTGTTCCAGGCCTGTTCCAGGTACTGCCGAGAGACTGATGAGGCAGACGGCAGCCCCGCCTTCCTGGAGGCTGGCGAGTAGTGCGCAGCATAAAACAAGGAAACGCTGTAATACGCTAGATTTGTTATGGAGACGTAAGGAGGATATGAAGTGCCAGAGTGGGGTGGGGAATTGTATTTTAAGGTGGGTGGTCAGTGGGGCTTTGTTGAGAAGGTGACTTTTGAATAAAAACCTGAAGACGTAAGGGAGAAAGCCAGGCCACGGCGTAGAACCAGGGGTTCTTAACCAGGGGTCCATGAGCTTGAACTGAAACTTAAAAAACAACAACATGATTCTTGTGGGGACGTGCTGGTGCGGGTGTGATGTATTTATCAAATAATACACAGTATAGTGTGGACTTAGTAAGGGGGCCGTGGAACAAAGAGGTTCAGAGCCCTGACCTAGAGGATGAGTATTCCTGCCCAAAGGAGGAGCAAATGGGAGCAGGTCTGGGCGAGCAGGGAAGAGCAAAGAGGCCCGTGGGGCTGGAGCAGGAGCACAGAGGAATGAACGGTAGCATGTGAAGTCAGAAGACTGACTGGGGCCAGATCACAGGCCTCGGTGGACGTGGGAGGGACTTTGGCTTTGATTCTGAATCGGAGGACGAGCTTTTAAAGGGTGCTGAGCAGAGAGGACTGACGTTTAGGGGATCACGCTGGCTCCAGTGTGGAGAGGAAGCAGGCTTTGGTCAAAGAAGGCACTGTTAGAATAAACCGGATCGTGGTGGATTGGACCGGGGGTGGGGGTGGAAGTGCTGAGGAGTGGCCAAAGCCTTGATTTAGCGTATTTTGAAGATTCCCTTAACAAGATTTGTTGAGAGAAAGACTCAACAAATCATAAATGACTTCAGGTTTTGAGCCTGAGTAGCTGAAAAGTGGACATTTCCATTTACTGAGATTTGGAGAAGAGAGGACCAGTTTTGAGGAAAAAGAAAGGAGATGAGTTTTGAACATGATATGTTTGAAATTCCTGTTAAATACCCAAGTAGAAATATCGAGCACAAGTGTTGCCTGGAAATATGAATGTGGGCGTCATCAGCAGGGAAGTCAGTGTAGACAAAAATGAGTGTGTGTGGTGTGAGGGAGAGAACGAGAGGGAGGAGGGAAAGAGGGATATATGAATATGGGTCCAAAGACTAAAGCTAAGTACAAGCAGATGCAGCACATTGTTATAGGCTCCCAAGTGGGAATACGCACGGGGTGCTGCAGTGGGGAGCAGGGAGCATAAGTGATCAGTTCATCCCAGAGAACACCGAGGAGGACGCAGCAGCTCCTGCTCAGCGAGTTAGGGGAGGTTCACGCAGGACGCGGCGCTGGAGTAGGTGAGCTGGGCAGCGGTTTGTCAGACAGAGACCTGGGGCCTTTCAAGGCAGGAGCAGCAGCAAGAGCGCTGGCCAGACTGGTGAGAAAGCGCACTGAGCAGGTAACTTCTAGTGCTCACAGCTCTCACCTCGGGAATTTTGCATCAGGGCTGCCATGTACTGCAAATGCAAATTGGAGGGATATTTAAAAGAGAAAGCATGGAATCGGATGAACAAAAATAAGAGGATGATGCTGACTGCTGATTTTTAGAAGAGTTGAAATGATGTGCCAAAAAGTAGAACCACCGGAAGGTTTTGAAGGGAAAAGTGGTATAGGAAAGTACTAGAATACTATACATTTGCAAGCAGTGTGACCGTTAAGAAAATTGCAGAAGTCCTTAAGATGATGGAAGAACCTACACGTTATATAGGGTTGCTAGATTATTTTGAGAAGTTTCTCTAAATTTGATTATTTGATAATTTTCAATTAAAATAGTATTTGCCTTGGGAAAATAAGCACCATATAAATTAAAATTTTTTCCTAAATTCTAACAGATTCATATTCATTCTATGACTGGCTGATTATAGATAATGAATAGTCATTCATTCAAGAAATATTTACTGACTAGCCACTATGTGCCAGGGATCGTATTAGAAATTGGAGACATGGGCATGTACCTAGAAGTGGGATTGCTGAGTCATTCTTACAGGGTCTTGAAAGGACAGTGACATGATCTTAGGGCCCAGAGATGGAAAAGTTGAGATCAAAAACTTAACAGAAACCTCAGAAAGTTTCTGCACATATAACTTATATCCTTTAAATTTTTATTTAACTCCAATTCCTATGAATCTGCCATCAGTGGGACTGGAAAAACTAGCTACTTCTGGTTGCAGTGTAAGTTGAACACAATAGTTATTTTTCATTCTCTTCATTAAATAAATCAAAGTACTTAACTTTTTCTGAAGTGCCAGTTTCTTTGAGGTTTATATAGAATTTGTATCAATTGTTTTAAAGGAATTTTGATATAATAAGTTACATGTTGCTTTGTTTTGTTTTGTTGTTTATTTTGGGTACAGCTTATGACCTTCACAATTTGTTAAACCAAAGCACATATTTCTTTTTTGGTGTATTTTAAAGGGACCTTGCAGACTTCATATCTTAATCACAGCTTTATTTATTATCAAAAGAGACTTAATGAAAGCACTGATTCTGAGAGGCCAGATATTGGCTGGGAACCTCCTCTACCTTTTGACAGGATTAAATGATATCAAGAGATCGAGAAATGTGGACCTCTGCTTCACCGTTTCTACTAACAGGCTGACCTGCAAATAATTCCAATCAATTCACTTAAAAGGTTCAAAGCTATTTTCTGGTGGTCGTTGACTAAATTATATTTATTTTGACCTAGAAACATCAGTTTTTGACTGAAACTATAAATTCATTTGTGTAATTTTATGTTCAAATATATTCCTATAATATAGCACTTGTAAACTCATTATTTTTTCCAAAATTTGTTCAGAAAGTTAGCACATACTAAAGTATTGAATAAATATCTCATGAAATACAATAATGGATGTCTGCAGGCTCAGAACCATTGTAAAATAGGGAAGTATAGTTTTTAAAGTTGAAAGGAAAAAGGGAGGGAAGAAAAAATAAAGCCCTGAAAGTCCTGTATAGCTTAGTTATTTAAACCACTTATGCTATTAGTGACCATGTCTCAAGACTTGTCTGTTTCCCGGGCACTTTACTTCATAGGACTGAGCTGTTGGCACATGAAATTAACTCTTTCCATTGTTAAAACTCACCTGCTGGAGAGTGGTTTTAGCTCAGTGGTTTGAGTGTCTGCTTCCCATGTATGAGGTCCCCGGTTCAATCCCCAGAACCTCCTCAAACAAGAAAACTCAACTGTTCATCAGTTCACCAATTCTCTTACCCACTGACTTCTCCTCCCAATTACTATCTTCATTTTTTCTGGGTGCCCCTCCCCCCAAATAGATTTAATTTGACCAGTATCAGAGATTTCATCAAAAGGGATATGTAACAACATCTAGAGGCATTATACAACATTCATGCATAAAATGTGTGTGTGTGTGTGTGTGTGTGTGTGTGTGTGTGTGTATGACACAAATATCCATGAGGTGGGGATAGGCTGAATTGATGAATTTGATTTAAGTGTTAAAGAAATTTCCCTTTCATGGTATTAAAAGCTTTGAGATATTTATAGTTTAAAGGTACAACAATAACTGGATGCTTCTTGGAATGAAGACATGGTTTAGGAACAAAACTAGAGGCAGCAATTAAAAACACATGCGTGTGTTCATATTTTACAAAGTACTTAGATATTTTAAGTGTATGATTTTTGTTATTTATAGATAGGTAGGTAGATAGGTAGATAGATAGGTAGATATTGTTATCCATGATTTTGCACTTGAGAAACCAAAGTACACAAATAGAGATTTCCTTTTGGGAAAGAGGTAGGAGATAAATAAATTTATTTTAAAAACTACTTATCATATGTGAAGCCATTATTTTAACAACATAAATAGCCTTTAAACATCCTCATTTGGATCTACTGGGAAGTGATCACTTGGACCTTTTTAAACCCCACCTCTCCCTAAGCTCAAAAGTGTTGAGTTACTGTATAATAAATAGTTGGCTTGGTATTTTGTATCTAGCAGTCAGATAGGGGAAATGTTGCAGTGGATTAAAAATACCTGCTTTGACAAGCATATCAAAAAGATCTTATCATTCTGAATCAGGTACTGGGACTAGGACTGATAGGGCATGTTAAGAATGTTTAATTCACCAAGTCGCTACTTGTAAACAGGAGTGCAGGGAATATTTATCGTTTTTTTCCCTTTTCCTAAAATATTTTTTTCCAGCTTGTATTTCCATTTTTCTGTTACTTTGTAAAATGGACTTTTGCTTTTTGTTTTTCAATTATTATGCTATAAATATACCAGAAGAAAAGAAAGGAAGGCATCTTTTCAAATAATCTACTCAAAGTAATAATCATAGGTCTCCTTGTGAAATTTTGACTTGACTAATTTGCAACTTTTTTATGTCTATCAGTAACTGGTACTTTAAAAGCATTTTGTCTAAATATTTACTAGAAAAATAAAAGTTTTTTCTGAAGAACAAGTTTTTAAGTAAGAGTTCAACAAGTGTCAGTGGAATTAACATTAAAACCTAATGTGTAATTAAGTAGAGCAAAATGGAGAATAACAATAATAACATACTTTTTAGCAAACTACATATCTGGGGAAAGTGTTTATAATATTTATTAACATACAGAATTAGTCTTAACCTGCTAGAAGAAGAGAAAACGCAACACCTTTCAAAGATGCAAATTGACAATTAGCAAAACAATAGAATTCTAGCCCTTCCTTTGCCAGAGGTGCAAATTGATAATCAGGCTCTGCTGAAAAGCAAGTTGTTTCTATTTAAAAAGTTATCTTGAGATGAAGGCTCCCCAAGGAAGAAGAAAATAAGAATATGACCATTTTTGTTAAGTAGAACACCCAATCTATAGTGATATCATTTTACTGCTCTCTGCAGTTTATATTTGAAAAAAAATCACACCCCAAAGGGAAGGGAATGTGTGAATTCAGTTTCACTATGTATTTAACAGCATTGCTTTTCACATTGATTGCTGATTCAATTCACTGCTCTGACCTTATACTTTTAAGGTATTAAATGCTATGGGACCAGGATTCCTGAAGAACCTAACAATACTTACATGTGTCCCTTTTGGCCTATGTCATGCTATATGTGTATTTATGAGTTTCTGCCATGGTAATCTCTGTCTATACTCTACACTTAATTGACCATAGGTAGACATTTTGGTTTCTCTGATTTTTAGTTGCATTTGATTTTATCTGCAACATTGTTGTTTTTGACCTGATCATCTATTTGCCGTTGACGATGCGTGTAGCTGTTTTGGAAAGTTGAGTGTGTGTTTTTTTTCTTTTTTTAAATTTCTTTCAGTAAGTATTCCACTGTCAATCCGCATTCATCAAGTGCAGCTGTATGCCAGGTATGATGCTGTAAACGCAGAGGTGTTCCCGGTGTAGGAGGAGTGTACTGGAAAGAGAGTGAGATTTGATGTCTTACCGCGGTCCTTTCTTCATTAAGCAAGCATCTATTGATCACCTAAATATACAGTTGTAGACAAGAAAGACGCTCTTTGCCAGCTCTGAGAATTCTCAGTACTTGGTATTTATTGAAACAGCTTCCATTTATAAGAATGTAAAAATGCATGCAAACATGTAAATGAGTAGAGCCTGGTCTGTGTCCTCAAGGGGTGTGCTATTTTGGCTAAATACCTAAATCTTCTAAGCTTTGGTTTCCTCCCTTCATTTCCTTCAGAGGATGCTGGTCAGGTTGAGATAAGATGACTTGTGTGGAAGTCCTTTCACAGAGTTTGCACTCAATAGGAAAGTTGAATTTTCCTGTTCCAGGACAGTTGTACACTATAAAAATTGTAATTTTAGAAGAGAGGGCAGCTCAAACCCTGTTTTCTAAAAAAGAGGTTAGTTCTGCCATGGAAGAGATATTTTATTAACACTCACAGTTTTGAAGTTTACTGAGGCAAACATTTGAAACGTGCATTTAGAGTCCTAGAGATAGTAACTAGTGGGCAAGCGGTGTAATATCGGAGTTGCAGATACGAGCTTTGGAAGCAGGCAGGCCTATGGTTAAGTCGTTCCCTGCCACCTGGACGGTCTCCTCAAGCTACAGCTTCTCCATCTGAGGTGGAGTTATGAGGCTGTCTTGTGGGATTGGTTGTAAGGATGAATATAGCATCAACCGAGGTGTCATAAAGACAAATTTTAAAGTGCTCAGCACAATGCCTCATTACCCCTCAGTAAATGGAATTAGTATTGTCAATTTAACTATTGAACTTTAGTGAGAGCTGGAAAGGCTGTTAACTCATGGTGTGCAATTAAAACTCAGGAAACAGCAGACTCTCAATAGAATTGTGATTTCTGAATGACAAAGTTCTTGTATAATAGAGCTACATTTGCAAATTCGGTGATCCTAGAATTCGGGAGATATAATATGTGGGGGTTAGAAAGAAAGTTCCTACTTTGTTCTTTGCTGTTCATTCATTCATTCATTCATTCATTTTAGTTATTGTAGATTTCCAGAACATCACACATGCTAATATGAATATGTAAATACACCATGGTATAAAAATATATTTCAAATAAATTGTTTTGAGGATTATTTTCTCATGGACAAAAGTATGACCTTATTTGTTTGTCTTTGAAGGCAAACATAAAAGTCTTTTGATTTCCTTTGTAAATATATACAGCAATTACTTAATGAGCTGATCGTAAGTTTTCAATAAATGTTAATTAACATTCAAAACTCCATTACATGCAACTCTTGAGGCCTGCTATGCAGCAGATCAGGTGTTCATACCTGTAAGAGGAGTTCTTAGAAGACCAAGAGTTTCTGAGCATGCAGTTTCCCAGGAGTGGAACCTGTAAGGAAGCTGAGCACAATTTTGTGAGCTGCTGCCCTCTTCATGAGTCCTGGAATCTGATAATGAGCACTGGTCTTTGGAAGAAGATGGAGGACATAATGTAATTTGTGGTGATAACACAGGCTGACCGGTCTCTCCAGCTCTGTTCTCTTCTTCCTCATAGTTCATGCCTTTCCCTCAGGCTCTGGGCCCTACAGATGGAGAACTGGGTACCTTCCGCCATTTGTTCACATTAAGAGGTAAAGTGGAAGGGCAGCTCGCGTTGCCTGACCACCTTCCCACCCAGGGTCTTTCTCCAAGAGGATGTTTTGGTCCCTTTCTTTCCCCTCCCCGGGCTTTGGCTCTCCTAAACATGAGTGGGGTCGCCCCCTCTCTGCGCCCCCTGAAGTTTCCTGAGCATTGCCCCTTCAGACCTTCTGTAGCTCTCTCCTTGCTGGTTGTGGGTTCTTCTCGTAGGCGATGTCTAGGTACAGTGCATATTTGTCTTCTCCACAAGCAAAGCAGAACAGGAGTGACTAACTGCATTGCATTAGGTTCTCAGGGAAGTCTGAGCAGTCTCCCTCTCTCAGGCTGGGCTCGGCTCTCTCTGATCTCCTTTTGGGGTAGATCTGTTCTCTAAGTCACCGTCTCTACAAGGCTCAGTGGCAGAATCATAGTCTAAGGGACGATTGCCCCTCTGTCCTTTCGGGGTCCCTTTGCTGCTGGCTTTCTAAGCGCACTGTGAGCTTTAACCCGCTGTGTTCTTTATCTCTAGGATTTAGTTGGTGGTGCAGCGTCACCCAGCCTCTGCCTGGTGCCCCTGGGCCTCGGCGGTGGCAGCCCCCCACCTCTGCAACTCCAGCTCAGGAGAAGTTTTGATGGGTGTGGAGCTCAGTCAGACTATGCCTTAAGCAGCGTATGATTCTCAGTTCACACTTGCCAAAACCTGTTCCAAACCGGTCAGATCTACATGTCCTGATTCTAAAGTTCCTTTGGGAGAACCCATCCCTTTCCAGGAAGAGTCCCAATTTTGTTTTGTTTCACATTCTGGTTTTCTTTTTTAAAGAAATTTGGAGTCTGAGGTAGAGATCTCATAAATGTCTTTCCTTGCTACTCCATTTTCTAACTATTCTTCTAGGACTCACAGAAAGCTTAATCTCTTTAGTCAAATCCAATAAGACTATGTCTACTTGCCTTCCTTCTACTAGTTCACCCTTTATCTGCTTAGGGAATTTAAAGCAGAACTTATTTTCATCACAACTCACTGATATTTCACATGTGATACATGACCCTCATCTCTGTACTCCAAGTGTCCGGCAGAATCACAGTCACTGTCACAAAACATATTGTGTCAGTTCCAAGGCTTGACATCTCTCTTTGTTACAATTATGCATGTTCAAAGGATTTTTAGCAATCCCTAAAGAGGCCCCATGTACACTGTGGTAAACATCAGATACACAGTCTCATGTGTTTGAGACTGTTGACATAATTGACATAATAACGTCATTAGTCATAATAATATAACCATTAACTCTCAGACCACCATTTTACCAGCCTGGTAGAAAATCTAAGGCAGGGGTTCTTAACCTTTTTTGTTCCACGGAGCCCTTTGTCCGTGGCAAAAACCACGGACCCCTTACTAAGTCCATGCTACACCGTGTATTATTTAATAAATAGATCACATCCTCATCAACACGTCCCCACAAGAATAATGTTTTTTTGAATTTCAATTTAAGCTCATGGACCTATTGTTAAGAACCTCTCATCTAAGGTCATTTTTGGTTCTTCCAGACTCATCAAATTTCTTCTAGGATTTTTTTTCAGAGCCAAAGTACTGATTGGAGTGGAGGGTCATTCAGTTATCTTTGTCATGTTAACAAGCACTGTGAGGAACCGAAGTAAGCCAGAGACACTGGGAATGGAGGCTAGGACGTGGACTCCGCAGTGATGGTAGCTCATCTGGCTGAATGGTGGGGTGAAGGAGCCGGGGGTCTAGACTGCCCAGGGTATGTCTTGGTGCACTGAGATAGCAAAGAGAAGGAACGGAAGAGGAGAACAGGCTCCAGAAGAGGAGTTGGAGCTCATTGGGAGACATGCTAACTTACTGTGCCTATTATTCATTTGAGTCGAGATGAGAAATATGGGCCAGGAGGGAGATTTGAGCTAAAATAGGGACTAAGAAGAGAACATGGCCAAAGAGAGAGGTCTGCAGAATGCCAGTGCTATGGAATGTCCTCTCCTTCCTAGCCCAGCAGCTGCAACCCTCCTTCAGGCCACTTGGCTGCCAGACTACTCGCTCTTCCTCTGGTGGTCTAGCCCTGAGTTTATCTTACGGCTATGAAGCTTGTATTTCTAAATCACAGCTCTGTAGATGTTCCTTCTTTACTCAGAAACCTTCTGTGGCTCCTCTTTGCTTAATTTAGTTCAGTCTGCTTCGTTTGGAATTCATGGTCCTCTCTGCTCTAACCCAATCTTCTGCTTAAGCTTCATTCTCCAGATTTCCTTACCCCAAATAGTCTTTATTTTAGAACCAAGGCCATTTTCAGTTTCTTTAAAATGACATAAGACTTTCTCACCTCCATGCCTTTCTTTTTTGTTGTCTCTTTCACTTGAAATTCCCTTTACTCCAAAATCCACCTGTGAAAACCTCTTTCTTTGACTCTCCCTTATATTATATGTTATTCTCTCTTTTCAACCCCTGAACTTAATCATACCTTTCTTAAGACATTTATACATTTCGACATAGATATTTTTTTCTGGTAAATGCCATAGTCTCATAGATTCTCAGTATATTAGAGTTGGAAAGAACCTTAGAGCTCAATTTATTCTATAATCTTAATATTACATCATAGTGGAACATTGATAAAATTGAATGTTGTTTTTGGCAAATGTTCAAAAAAAGGTTGATAGAATTTTCTGAGTTTTAAATTTACCTGTTATGGTGGGCAGCCTCTCAGATGTCTGCTCTCAAGATCACTGCCCCCTGGCATTCGTACCTGTGTGTAATCCCCTCCCTTTGAGAGAGGGTTGGACTTGGAGCAAATAGAGTAGAGCAGAACGGATAGGATATTCCTTGCTTACATGGGATGTTACTGAGCAGTGCTGGATCACAGTCACTTAACAAGTGTTATGAAAAATGGTTCAAACATTCTAAGATGATAGGAATCATACTGGAATACCTCTAATAATTATAACTCAATTAAGCATCTTCATATGAAGTTTGCTATATTAAGGAAATACTAGGCTTCATATGACCTTCCTATTGTTTTTAAGACCTCGTACAATATAAATGGAGTTCCTTCCCCCAATGAGTAAGAACACTCTCACTCATATTAGGGGCAGGTATGTGTGTGTGGATGTTTTTTTAAAAAATTATTGTGGTAACATATATACAAACGTAAAATTTCCCATTTGAATCACTTTCAAGCATATGATTCAGTGGCATTAATTACATTCACATATTAAGCTTCACCACTATCCATTATCAAAACTTTTCTATCACCCCAAGCATAAATTGCTTCCATTAAGCACTGACTACCCATTCCCTGCTCTCAGGCCCATCTCCACCAAACTGTAATCTACTTTCTGACCCTATGAATTTTCATATCCCAGTTATTTTATGTAAGTGAGATGATAAAATATTTACCCTTTTCCTTCTGACTTAGTTCACTAAACAAGGTGTCTTCACGTTTCCTTCATGTTTGTAGCATGTGTCAGAACTTCATTCCTTTTAACAGCTGAGTAATATTTCATTGTATGTATATACATAGAATGTGTTTTACTTGACATCCTTCTGTGGGCAAATAAATGTGTACTTCTTGACTTCCTGTGAGCAGCTCTTCTAATTAATTTCCCCCTTAAATTCTCTTTACTATCTTTTGGCTGAGACAAATCAGTCATTTGAAGGAATATCTTCATTATATTAGCTGTATGTAGATTTCACTCATTTTTGTGATATTTAAAAAATTATATGTGGCATAGATTTTACATGGGATTAAATAGTTTTATACCCTTCCTTCTCTTCAGTATATATTTTCTCTTGCACTCAAAATTTTATGGTAGCCTTTCTCTAATAACTCTAGTTCTAAATAAGGCCCTTTATGCGAGCCTCATCTTATATTATGTTATGTATGTTCTTTCCTTTAGGGCCTCTGGTTCGCAATGAGTCTTGGTGTGCTCTTTGATTTGGTGCGATTTTGTGAGTGTGCGTTGGTTTTAGAAAATTGGTTGTTGTTGTTGTTGTTTTTCCTCCTTGAATCCCGTGCCGTCATTGTTCTCACTCTGCGGGCTGCTGTCTTCAGCTCTTCTTGAATAATGGCTTTTGGTTGCCCCATTGTGGCACACTGGACTCTGTCCCTAGTTAACCATTCATGTTAGGAGACTGATTCTGGCCATCAGTGATTACATTCTCTCTTTACTTTCAATATTAATATTCTTGGCAGTTCATTTTTCTCTACCATTTTCTGTGAGCTTCAACTTAAACAGTCAGCCACTTTAAAACTCTTGGGAATGTTGGCAACGGCTCTTTTCTGATTACACTGAGGGAATTCTCTTAACTTTCTCAGTGGCCTGAGACCTTGTAATGCTTAGCGTTATTTTTTTTTCCAAGTTCAAGATGACCTATCCCTATTTGCTCTGTTTTAGAGATGTTTTCCCCATGTTTTGTGCAAAAAAGAAGCAACACCTTGAAATTCTTTGAAAACATTCTCCATGTGCTTACTTACAAAGTGCCGCTAGTACAAATTATAGTGAAAAGTACTTGCATAAAACTATTCCCCCTGGGTCTTTGAAGATAGATTCAGTGGTCCAAGAAATCAAGATATTCACGAATAAACCTAAAATGATGCTAGGTTCAGATAAGCGTCCACATGTTTTCATTTTATCTTATCTTCTTTTAATCACAATTGCCTTATGGAGTATGTATGTGAATAGATGGATGTGTGTGTTGGAGGGGGGAGAATGGAAATGCATACATACAATGGAGAAATACCTTTAGGCCAAAAAGATGGGGACTTTCTATCTAGCTGTATTTTAATATCTTTTTCTGTGATTGAAATAACAAAGAGACTTGGAGAAAAATAACTATTATGTTAACATTATTAAGATTTTTATAAAGACCTTATGAATGTGTTTATGTATGTTTACATGAATATTTGTATGTATATAATTTGTAGTAAAAGTTAATTTTCTTTCTTGTTTTACCAAAACTGACCAAGCTGATATATATTGTCCGAAGAATAGCAATGAATAAAAACATTTTCAGTGTGTTAAAATCGGCTTTTGTCATAGTCATTTTATCCCTCATATGTGCATGGCTTTTATTGACTTCTTGCAGCCAGAGACAGGAAAATGTATCTTTCTGTAATTTCCACCCAGGACAGCTCAAGTGTACATGTGCTTGACACACACTGGTTTATAAAATAACAGAAAAAGAAGAATTGCAGAAATAAATGTTTTTGTTTAGAACTATACACTATTAGAAACTATAATTAGGGACTGTAGAATTTGGAATACTTCTCTGGCTTTGTTTTATAACAATATTTTGTTAACCAGCTAATTGTTCTAGGATTGCTGGAAACTTTCTACAGTGTTATTTTGACCCTGCTCTTTTGCTTAAACGTGGAGATGTGGAATGTGCATAATTCATGGTTTTCATGGTTATTATATATATATATTATATATATGATGGATAACTATAGATAAGATATATCCATAGTCATTATAAGGCATATTCACTGAGATTGATGTTTTCAGTGAATAGTCTAAATCTAGACACTTTAAGAAGTGGAATTTTGTCCAAGTTTTTAAGACAGCTGTCATGTTATTTCAGTACAAAGTTGAACAGATCTGGGAGAATTAAATTGCTTTCCTGAGTGGAATAATGTTTTCAATAACTAATATTGGCATGAGAGTGTCAGAATCCGTGGTGACTTCATGTACTCATTTGGAGGCAAACCAGGATGCATAGTTTGCAGGGCTCTTGTCCCTGGGTGTTCCTCGTGCCAGAATGGTGACAGTAGCTGGAGTTCTTGTTACTCCTAGGATTTTATGGTGGCAGTGGCAGAGTAGAAACATTTTCTCTATAAAACTGTGCAAGGATCATTTGAAAGACATAGGCCAACATTCTAGATAAATGCAGATTGAATTTCAGCTAAGGTAAGCATATATAAAATATGCAAAGAGACAAGGTGGTATAGCAGAAAGAAATAAAAATGAGTACTTGAACCTCCCAGCAATGAATTCTAAAGCTGAGGTCTTCCAGATCGTGGTGTGTAGATTGTCAGTTACTCAGGGATTTTCACCTATATGAATAGACAATAAACTGTTTTAAGAAGCAAAGTATGGGGGTGGATGTGGCTCAAATGGTTGGGCGTCCGTCTGCCATATGGAGGGACCTGGATTCGATCCCCGGAACCTCCCGGTAAAATAAAAACATATACGGAAGGCGCATGGGCTGCCAGGCTCTGTGTGCCGGTGAGCCACCAGGCCCCGGGAGCCAGGCAGCTGATGACGTAACAGGACGAGACGCAGGGGAGAGACAAGACGAGATGCTCCGAAAACCAGGAACCAAGGTGGCGCTGGTGGCAGAACACCTCTCTCCTACATCGGAAGTCTCCAGGATCGAATCCTGGTGAAGACTGAGGGAGGAGGATGAGAAGAGATGGCAGGAAACAGACACAGAGAATTGCCCAGCAAATGGACACAAAACAGCAAAAACGGGGAAGAGGGGGTTTAAAATGGATAAAGTAAATAAATAAATATTAATCAAATGCTA
>JAQZBX010023885.1:19299-30633 GCA_029593785.1 Cabassous unicinctus
TAAAAAAAAAAAAAAAAAGCAAAGTATGAAAGTTGAAGAAAGCTTACTGTTTTGGAAGAACTACTAGGTGGCTTCCTGGAAAACAGAAAGTTAGTGGGGAGAGATTAACAGAAGTCTCTTGGTTCACAGATTGGAATTCATAATGCCATAGGATCTTTACCATGATTCAGTGGTCTGTTTTACTACTTCGTGGATATGTCACTTAGTGAATATTGGTCTTATTACAATGATAATGTCCTATTTGAGTCCAGAATAGCTTACACATATCTTTTGTGTTTAGTAATAAATTGCCACTAACCATCAGGTAAAAGTTCATTTTACAAGATTCCAGATGGTGCATTTAACACCGTTTTTAAGGCTTCCTGTAACGAGCTAAAGTGTATAGTTGATGCAGATTGAGTTGAATTCCAGTATACTTTATTCCTTACAGATAGGGTCTTTCCCAGTCTCTCCTCAGGTTTTTCCCTTTCTGACGTGTTTTTCTGTCCTTCTGGACCCAGACATTACCACGGGCAGGATTTCAGTCTCAGAATTCTGTCAGCCTTTAAAGCTATAACAATGTAGCTTTTGAAAAGTTTTTCTTAAAATAAGTTTTGAATTTTTGACGATAGCTGTGTTTCGCTTTGTTCCCAGGTACTCCTCAAATTCCAGCATTTCTTGTTAAAGACAATGCCTATAGAATTTTATTTAACTCTGAGATTGTCTTGGGAAAATAAAGGGTGGCGATGCCTGCTTTAGTCTTGGCAGATGAACCGCCACGTGAAGAGCAGGCGAGAGGTCGTGGCGTGAAGGCAGGCTGGGGTGATGGGCGTCAGATCACAGCGGATGCTCTTTTGTCACTAAAATAAACCTTTGTTGCAGGTCTTTGGAAGCATTAAGTTGACATAGAAGGAAATAATGGCATCCACTAGGGATAAATTAATTTTCTTTTTCTAAAGATTAATTTATTAAATGAATTCATTTCCAGGAGCCAGTTGGAAAGACGAGGAAAATCAAAAGTGCTGCTGCGTATACAGACTAGTATTAGTTTATTTTGAATTTAGATAGCTTCTTTTCTCCGGAGATTTGAAGGTGCTTGCTGTGTAGAAGATTTTAAATCTTTTAAACTATAGTCAATGATTTGTAAAATGTAAACCCCTGCTTGGATAGGTTATAGGCTCTAAAGCTTTTTAATGTACCCAGGTATAAGCACTTCCACTTAAAAAGGAAAAAAGAAAAAGATTCTCACCGGGCTGGTTACCAATGATGAGAGATAGTTTGTATATGCCTCCCTTCTTCAGCCTCAGGTCTGACTTTTTATTTTTATTTTTATTTTTTTTACTTATTCTGCATTTGAAGTTAGGGTTAGAGACTTTGTCGATTACTAAACACCCTTTCATATTACAGGGAAGTTGAGAGTCAAAGCACCTCAGGCGAGTCTTTCAATCAATTACTCCAGGAACAGTGGTGGGAGGTAATACAAGAGGATAAAGGCTCATCCAGGAACACAAAATTTAACATTGTAGCACTTTGTTGAAGGCAATAAACATCTCCGAATTAAACTATTTCACTCTGCAAAATAAAGACAAGACAACACAATTATACAAAGCTATGAATTGTCCTTGAATTTTGATAGCTGTTGCATGCACAAAGAGACCCAATTACCTTGTATTGTATTTATTCATTGTAAAGTAACAGCTCAGTTCCCTTTCCTTGTCATCTTTTTCAAATACTATTAAAAAACTTTATGTTGTCCTAAATATTGGAAAGTAAGGATTTGTATGATTAACTTCCCCACCCATAGCCACTTAAGCACTTACATTTAAACTTAAGAAAAATTATTAACAATACAATGAAAATTCAGTTTTTGTCTCTAGCTCATTCTTTTCTCTGTTCTCCTTTTGCAGCTCCTTCTGTCTCAAGAGCAAAGACTTGTGTCAGAATTAGAATGATGGTTTTGCACCTAACTTTGTGTGTGACCTTGAGCAAGTGGGTAATTCAAAGTATCTCCTTCATAGATTTGTTCTGAAATTTAGATGAAAAAAAAAAACAAAAACAAAACTTGTAAAACACCAGGAAGGAAGTGGAACACATGGCAACTGCCCTCCTTGCACGATTAGTACTATTGTTTTGGTGCTGCTACAGAATATTTGAACATAGCATTTCTACACAGCTTACAGCTGACCCTCTTCCAGCTCTGTTCCTCGTGCTGATAGAAAGAAACACCTTGAAACTATTTTTAAAATTTTAGGAATATAAATACATTTAAATAGACTTGGAATTGGAACAGAAATTTGGTAAAGTTCTGCAAGTTCTTTTGAAATTCAGTTTCTTTAACTTAAACTTGCCACTATTTAGGGGTGAGAATGTGCTGAAATATTTGAAGAGACATTGTCATTTTGGAAAAAAAAAAAAGAGTATTGCTATTTTGGGAGTGGTAGCTTTTCAGTGAACGCTAACAGGCACATATATCCAAGTTCTGTCAGCCAAAATGTGTGCGGAAGTTACAGTGTGAAGGTGCCGTGATGGGTGGGTGCGGGCTGAGGGGCACCTTGGGGGCCTCTCCAAATCAGCCCCCGTTCCCGCCCAGTGCACGGCGCTGGCTGCGCGGCCGGGCCAGGGCGTGCTGGCGCTCCTGTCCTCCAGGAACTGTCCCAGCAGGCACACGCGGGGGCAGACCCTTGTCCACAGTGCCGTGGTTCCGGAAGCCAACGCTTGGGGACTTCAGTGCGAATACGAAGGACAGTCTTCACAGGGGTCAGACCTCTTGGCTTGTTGAGTCTTTGGCCTGCTGGGGAGGGTCTGTCCGTTATTTTGAAGCAATCCTGAAGCGTCAGCGATGTTTACTGGACGGTGTGGGGATTTTGCCTGTTGTGGTTAATTGGTTCGGCCTGTGGGTCACTTGTGGCAGTTAATGAAATTCCATTTCCCGATCCATGCACTACAGTGTTGGGTTCCTTTTTAGCTTGTGACATGTGGAGAAAGGAAGGAACAGCTTGTTTTATTAGAAAGAAAGAAAAAAGCCTTTTGAGAATGGGAAGCTGGAGAATATGAAGCTCAGCACTGATTATTTTGAATGGAAAAAGCCGGTGATTTAAAAACCGTAAGTGCTGATCTCTGTAATATACGTCATGTTAGACAAGCCAACCTGGTAATGAGTATCAGTCACTTTCAAAATTTTGACTGAATTATAGGTTGGATCCACGATTTTAATTACAAGGAAGAAACTTGAGCAGATGAATAAGAAAGAACCCAAACTGTATTTTAGTCTTTTCTAAATTTAAACTGTAAACCACCTTGTATAACTACCTTTATGTCTGTGACTGTAAAATATAAAAAAAGTAATTCAGTTAATTGTCTGGCATTTGGGGCTGATGAGTAGATTAGGGATTCATGGCAGGATGAGGTTAATGTGTCTGTGTGTCTGTCCATGGGGTTTTTGGGTGTCCAGGTGGCAGAAATCATGCTAACAAATAAAAGGGTTTAGCAGTTTTCAAACTACTCTTTCTCTTTTTTAAGTTTTAATTTTATTTTTAAAGAAGTTTTATATTACATAAATTATACATCGAAAATATAGGGGAATTCCCATATACTCCACCCCCTCCCTCTCCCACACTCTTACCATTAACAACATCTTTGATTAGTGTGGAACATTGTTACGATTGATGAACACATAATGAAGCGTTGCTGCTAACCATGGTCAATAGTTTACTTTATAGTTTACACTTTGTACCACATATTTTTATAGGTTTTGAAAAAATGTATAATGGCTTGTATCTGTCATTGTGATGTTGTTCAGAACAATTCCATTGTCCCCAAAATGCTCCATGCTACACCTGTTCTTCCCTCTCCCTCCCCTCAGAACCTGTGGTGGCCACTGCCTTTACATCAATGTTACAAGTTCTTCCATTGCCAGAATAATCGTAAGTCTACTTTAGTCCATAGTTGCATTCCCCCCTTATGTTTGTTCATTCCTCAATCTTGAGGATTCTGGGATGGTGATGCCCACTCTGCTTCATGCTTAGATCCCATGGGGCAGATGGACGGAACTGTCTTGCTTGCAGTTGTAGATACTCTCTGTTTTTTGGAATGGGTGTTGTCCATCATGATCATCATCATAAACTACTCTTTCTTAAGATCAAAATATCAGATGATTACAGATTTATCTTCTAGATAACTATGAAGTGATAATTCCTTAGGTAGGAGAAGAACTCTAGAGACCATGTTGATTGCAAGGGACAGTGATTCCATGTTACTTTTCTTGTCCTGTCATTTTATGGTGCTGCTACTATCTGAAAGTGGAATTATAAAAATCACAGAGAGAACCCCACAATTGTTGCTTCTCATATCTTCAAAAACTAATTTCCTTATTTATTCAGGAGTTAGGCAATATATTCAAATACCCAGGTCATGCTTGAAACTGACTGCTCTGGCAAGGGTGAGGGGAGAACCAAGCATGAAAAGAACCTGATTGCTCCAACCCGTGACTAGGTCTATCTAAGAATTCTCCTGTCCTGACTAAGGACTTAAAGCTTTGGAGAGGAGCACAGCGGGAGGGTCATTGTAGCTTCCTTGTAAAATAGTCTTAAATGTCATTTCCCTAACTTATCAGTGAGGAAATCTCACAAGAATGTAGCAACAGAGTAACTTTTCCTATTAAGTTAGTCTGCAGAGTTCCTTACTGACAACTTCATGAGAAAAGATTTATAGTGGGGCAGGTGAAGTTTGATGATCATATTTTAAAGAAATAAAACCAGAAATAAAAGAGATTTCTGCTAATTCAGAAGCTGAATGTCCTGTGATGCAGTCTTGGATAAACTTTTGTTTGGTGGGATGGTGAATAATATTATGGAGAGTCAGCACCTTTTAAAGATACGTTATTTCTCAGATTTAATTTCCCTTTGTTCTTTTCCTGAGTGGTTCACATTTGAGCGATAAGACACCTTCCAAAATAAAAGGAGGGTTGTATTTAATGTTCGTTGACAGAATTGATGTGCTTCATGGCACACACAGATCTTGATCTTGGAATCTAAAGGCAGCACACTAGATGCACCAAGTGAAAAGTGCCCTGTAAAAGATACCATTGGTTTCACTAGACAAAATATCCTCAAGTGAGCCCAAGTGATGCAGAACAAGGAATTTAATGTTCACACATTCTCCCTTCATATTTCTCCAGGCTATATGCACAATGCATGCGGCTTTAAATTTCAGGATGAAAGTATTTTTAATGAGGGGAGGGACTGAATTAGCCAGTACAGACATCACTCTTCCAATTAATTTTCTATGTGGCAACACAGATGTCAAATATGCAATGTGTACTTAAATAAGAGAGTATTGAAGGACAAGTGGTAATTAGTGGTCGAGGAGAAGACTAAGGTCCTCCAGCAATAAAGAGTGTGATTAGTAAGAAAAAATGTGCTGCCAAAAAATAAACTACTTAGCAACGCACATCTGTGTTTGTGTATGTGTGTATTGCACTCTTCCTACATTTCTCTCTAATATAATTTATTACATGTTTGTATGAATGTGTGCATGGCTCTTTTTCTGCCTCTCTCTATTGAATTTCATTTATGTATGATGTTTTATATATATCTTACACAACATAATTAAATACATCTCTGCTAAACCTCTGGAGGAGATGTATTGTTACCGATGTAATGTCCTACAGTCTTGGGGAAGTAGGGCTGTTTCTCATACTCATTGTGTCTGTGGGATTCCATATTTTACCTCTCATAGATGGTCAGGCTTGCTGTGTTTCCTCGAGGAGAAACCGTCACAGAAGGTGCAGGGATAGGTCAGTCGCAGGGCCAGCACGAGTGCCTCCTTGGCTTTCCTAGGTCAGATTTGCCCAGCTGCACTGCTGCCTGCTTTGGCTCCACCAGGGCAGAGCTGCTTTGCCTGGCAGAGTGCTGCTTTATTTTCAGGAGAACGTTGTTTCTTACCGTTAGATGCAGTCACTGAAGCCGTCAAATCCATCCACAGATAAGGGCTAAAGTTGTGCTGTTGTTTCCCTCTGAGAGGTTTTGTCAGAGGCGCTGAAAGGGTAGAACTGTGTACAACTGTTGAGTGCCCTGTGTTTTGATGACTCCGTTTTAGGTGCCACATGCGAGTTGTGGAGACCTGTGAGAAAGGACTGCACTTCTCAGCGTGGAGCGCTGGCTTGGGGCTGTTTACCTTTGCTTAGGAAATAGGCTTCTCTGAGCTCAGGGAGCGGAATGAGAAACTAAAGGGCCTTCTCGAAGCGTTTCCACGAATAGTATATCCCATTTGATATTAATTTTAGGTCGTGAGGCAGAAATCAGCGAAAGAGAGAGGAAGTGTAGAATAGGTTTGCTTCCCGGGTGCTGCTTTTTAGGATGCTGTTTTAATGTCTAGGAACGAAAACCCCGTGAGTTACTGATGAGGCAGCTGTGAGCAGGGGAAGTGACAGGTGTAGCGGAAGTCTCGGGGTTGGCCTGGAAGGATCCCAGCCCTGGCCCTGTGAGCTTTATTTACATGAAGGCGAGCAGACGGATTCATTTGATCAGTTTCTGCTGGGTCACAGCAGAATTTTGAACCTGCAGTTTCAAATGCGTGTATTTCTATGCCTTGTTTTTGCGGGACTGAGACTTGTCAGAATAACGTTTAAAATGGCACTTTACCATTTCATGTAGCTGTTTTTCCTTGGCTGTTGTGTTGTCATGATTTATGTCCCTAGACACACTGTAGGATGATCAAAGGACATAAACGAGACTTGATGCTTCGTGCATTGGGGAAGTGCCGTGCTAGAGAGCGTGTATGAACATCCCGGCTCTAACCTTAAGGTAGAAAAGCATAACTCGGTTTCCAGAAACTGGAATCAATATGCTGTGTCAGCAGGATGATGGGATCACTCCCCTTGCCTTAAAAAAATTAGAATGGAAACTAGAATATCAGTAAGGCTCCACAGTACTCCCAACGTTGATGCTCATGTAAAATGAATAAATGAATATCTCTAAATTGCATAATCCAGAAAGTTTCTGTGCTCCTACTATTTTGTTCATAAAGGTTTAGTTTTTTGTTGTTGTTGTTGTTGTTGCTTAGCAGTCTTTCATGTGTTGATTACTTTCCTCCATCTCATACTGTGTTCAGAGGTATTTATACATGATACCGAAGTTTCATTTGGTAGACACGCCATAGCCATGTAAGTTGTAAAAGAATTGTTATAATAGATTTACAGAACATAATAGATTTAGCTGATGGCGATTGCAAGCACCTGAAGCTTAATGTCATAGAAATTAAAAAGCTTTGACAAGGACCAGAGGCAGTTTACGTGAAGTAAATGAAGCTTAAGCCCATTCCATGGCCCTCATTGAGTCCTGGCAGTGTAATCATTTTTGCTGAATTTGAAAATAGGTTACTATCACTGTCTGCTTCTCCTCTAATTTCCCCTCCCTCACTCCTTCCTTGAGTCTGCAGTCTGGAATGCTACGGACATTTTGAGGATGGCATAAAGGAAAGTAGATCTGGAGGTGCTCTCAGTTTAGGTTGAGTGGCATGTGTTTGCATCCTCCACGGGCACCTTGATGTTTAGTTGTTAGTAGCTGCCGCAGGGTGGGAATGGCTTCGAGGAGAGGCCCTGCTGCAGCTGCACCCGACAGTGATGCCAGGTTTTAGGCCTAGAGGTCACACTGTGCTACCGGCATGATTTTGGAAGTATGTAGGTAGTAGAAGGGACACTGAATTTGAAATGTCTGGAGCCAGAAGCTACTCTGTAGAAAATTCTTTCAAATCTTATAGCTCATAAGAAATTTGATAGAGGTTCCCCCAAATTTGACACAGTCTTAAAACTTGATATGACCTTACCAAAAACATGTTGTAAAGATAAAACATTTTCTAAACTCCCACTAACAACAACAAAACAGATTTCTATCAACCATGGCAAAGGAAAGATTAACCTATCTTTCTCTTGTCTCTCTGAAAGTCTGTCTGTGGAATTCTCTATAAAATTCTATTCTGTCCATAAAATTCTCTCTGTGAAATTGTTGTCCACATGAAGAGGTTATCATGTTTATTTCTTTAAAGATGACACCTGAACCATATGTTCCAGGCCCCAGAGAACTTGTACCCTCCCCTAATGAGGCCACATTTTGTGGCAGCTGGATAAAAGCAATGTTCCTAATGATTCTTACATTGGTCTAAAACTTGGATAGAGAAACCCTATCCTCAGCTATTCTTAAATATTGAAAAGCATTTGAAGCACGACTTGGGATTTGTTTCAATCCAAGGGTGCTCCTGAGTATGTAAGAAAAATTCTCAGCCCAAAATTTATTTGTGCAGTTTTAGATGGTTTTCAATTAGTCAAAACTCAAGGGGGAAAAAGAAAAGAAAAGGAAAAAAAGACAAAACCTCAAGGGGAGTATATGTGGCTCAAGCAGTTGGGTGCCTGCCTCGCACATGGGTGGTCCTGGGTTCGGTTCCTGGTGCCTTCTATAGAAGATGAGCAAGGCAGCGAGCTGACACAAAGGGCTGGTGCAGCAAGCTGATGCAATGAAATGTCCCAATGAGATGACATACCCAGATGTCTCAATGAGATGTTGCAATGAGGAGACACAACAAGGAGATACAAGGAGAGACACAACAAGCAGGGAGCAGATGTGGCAGAAGCGATTGGGTACCTCCATCTCACATGAGAGGTTCTGGGTTGTTCCTGGTGCCTTCTAAAAAGAAGATACGCAGACAGAGAGCAGACAGCGAGCGCAAACAACGGGGAGGGGTAAATAAAATAAATAAATCTTTTTTTAAAAAACCTCAGGTATTAGTTTCCCTTTTAGTCAAATTCTTTTGAACTATATACAATTTACTTCACCCCTAAATAATGCCTCAGTTTGATCAGGTTGAATAATCTTGATATGTTGGGGTTGGTGTTTCTGATCCTGGGCTGTAGCTGTTTGGTCATGGTACCTTGACCCACTGCTCACTTCTGCTTCAGGTAAGAACTAAGAACAGCTGCATTTGACATGCAGGAAGCTAGTGGCACTTTTTCTTCTTCTTATTTCCAACCCTCACTTCCACCGCTCACTTGGATTTCTTCAGTTGCCAGCCTATCAGTGGTTTGCTCAAAGCAGGTGCTACAAAATGTTTGTTGGGTGACGTATCGTGGCTATTGAATTAACTGTGGGTTCCTGTTACCTTCACCCCCATCGGGCCATGAACGGCTCTACGGGAGGGACCACAATGTGTGCATCTCCATTTTTTTCCCAAGCAGTGACGATAAGTACATGCTTTTTTTTTTTGCTTTGTTACCATCTTTAAAAAAAAGCCAGCCTGACCAACCAGGAATATTGTAATTTTTTTGCTTTTCGTAAATATGCTTCTGATGATTTCAGTCCCAGTTCTCAGTACTGTTCTACCAAGCCCTGCTGACTCTCTGTTAGAACCCATACGAGCATACCACATCCACAACTTAGACAGTCGTGCGACTAGACTCAAATGATTTTATTGGGCGTGATTTCTTTGAATTTTTTGTCCCTGTTTTCTGTTCCTTATGCACACTCTATGTGAGTGAGATGAACATTAGCAGATTGATCTACATGTCTTCATTTCCATTCTGCAGCAATAGCTCCTTAGAGTAATATCTGAAGTTATAGTAATTTTCTTCATATCAGAGAGTTTTTAACTGTGTTAATGAAAGTTAGCCTGGTTGCAGAGGCTTCGTGAGCACTACCTGTGCAGTAATATTTAAACAATTTATTTGATCTCTCTTTAGCTTACCTGCTCATGCCTTTGGAACATTGGTGTTGACCTTGTTGGAACTTTGTCTGTAATCATGATAAGTACTTCAGTAGAATCTAACAGAAAATGACATTTACATTGCCAAGTGATTTGTTAACCCTCTGAGTACTCTGCGATGTGCTGGGCCCGTCTTTGCAATGAGATACTCTTAGGGCCCTAGATTCCCATATTGTTTCCTTGAATGCCAAACACCTAATGATTTCATATTAAAAAAATAGTAAAAGGGGATAATAGCAATATAAACACTAGATAACACTGAGCATTCCTGTTGCCTGATACAAAGTAAGGAATGATCCTTGAGGACAGCAAGTGATGGTAAAAGGTTCATCAACCTCGAGCTGCAAACCTGTGTTTAAAAGCAGCTGTGTGACTTGGCCTTGTGTCTAGGCTTCCGTTTCCTCACATACAAATCAGAAAATACAGGCCTTGCTTCCACTTCTTCACCTGTCCTACTTGTAAACGTCCTTCGAGAGTCACCCCTGCTGTCCCTTCTGCTGGGTAGCTAATGCCGACGCCTGGGGGCCAGGGCTCCTCACTCGCCCTCATGACTCCCTGTGCGTGCTCCACTGGAGCCCTGTGGCTTTCTCTTGGAGCTGTCTATCTGTTCACCATCGTCATCCTGAGAGCAAGAGCCCCGAGGGCAGGGATCGTGCCTTTGTACTGCCAGAGTGTGGCTCAGAGCGCGAAGCAGAAAAGAAAGGTGGTTAAGGGCACAAGAGGCGCTCAGATCCCATGTCTGAACCCAGATTTTGGCTCTAACATTTACCAGTTTGCGGAGCCATGTAATTTACTAAGTTCCTTGTTTCCTCATCTGTGGACTGGCTACCTCATGAGTGCTCTTGGGAAAATAAAGTTCAGAAATATTTGTTCACACCTAACAAAATGCCTGCCGTATAGAAAACAGTGAATGTTAACTACTGCTACTACTGTTAGCCAAATCTATTTTGTTGGAAAAGACCCAACATTGCATTTTTTGTTTCTTAAGGAACCTTTCAGATCTTGGAGTCTGTGGTTATTCCACTCTGTTTACTAGCAAAGAAATAGGGAATATATATTTTTATTTAGCTTTGCAAATTTGGGCATGGGGTGAAATGCCTGTCTAGTGAAAACAGTATGCTAACAGATGAATCAGTAAACAAAATGCGGTGTATACACACAATGGAATATTATTCAGCCATACAAAGGGATGAAGTTTTGCTATATGCAACAATATGGACAAACCTTGAACATTATGCTGAGTGAAATAAACCAGGCACAAAAGGACAAAAGTTGAATGATGGTCCATTTATGTGAAATATCTAGGATAGGCAAATTCATAGAGAAAGAAATAGATTAGAGGTTAGCAGGGGCTGGAAGGAGGGGGAATAGAAAGTTTTTTTTAGATTTATTTATTTATTTATTTATTTATTTATTTATCCCCCCCTTGCTGCTTGTGCTGCTGTGTCCATTCGCTGCGTGTCTTCTCTGTGTCTGCTTATCTCCCCCTTGCTGTGAGGTCTTGCCGCATCAGCCCACGGCGCCGCGCGAGCCGGCCTGCCCTCACAAGGAGGCGCTGGGAAGCGAACCCGGGGCCTCTCATATGGTAAACGGGTGCTCTATCCA